>JBBPLL010000710.1:0-14011 GCA_038089755.1 Leccinellum rugosiceps | reverse complement strand
TATCTGTACCGTATATAAACCTGGCGGTTTATCCCCAGACAATAACGAAGTCTTTCCTTCGCTCTTCCATCACTCAGTCCATCCTTGGATAGCCAGAGTAAACTCCAGCTATTCATATCCTTGTTCAACACTACCTTCGGTTATACAGTGAGTATCTCCCACTGTCGTCTTAGCTCCCATCCTTCGGCTACTGCGCTCCACATCGAGACTTGCTATCTCGATAAAGTCAACCTAGCAGCCCCAGTAAAGTCGGATATGTAAATGGACCTAGAAATGAATATGAGTTGCCACAAACCAGTTCGCATGTTGAAATATTCTCCGATTGAAATTTTGCTTTCCACTACCACACCAGGATGCCCTCGATCCACCACCCACCCGCACCTCACCCACTTCACAACATTGAATATTTCCGCAATCTCTTTCTTGGGTTTTCTACGTATATCGTACTTTGCGGCATAAAAGCACAGCAACTCATGTCTCAAACAGCAGAAAAATCAAAGCCGCCTCGAGCACATTGGGCGTATGGCGAAGTCATCCAAATGTTGGACTATTTAATCCAGGAGAAATCGAGGATGGGACCGGGCCAAACTTTTCCTGTGGATGTCATCCAAGAAGTGGAATTTCTCCTCGGGGATAGCAGGAAGAATTACTCGACTATAACCACCAAGTATAATCATGTACGTCGCAACACGTGTTTTGTTCACGGCGCGATTATTAATGTCTCTATTTACAGCTCAGAAGAACTTACATAGCCATCGATCAGTGGCGCCGTGGACCTGGTCATGGTCTGTGGAGCACGTCGCGTGGTGCGGACATTCGCACTGAAGAACAAACGGCGGCGTGGAACAAGTGGTTGTGCGATCACTCCGCCGAGGTATGTAGCTCAGCCTTCCTAGTCAGATATACCTTGCTAACCTTGTGTTAGTCTACTCTGATATCGCGATTTGAGGATACTCCATTCGAGTTCTTCGAGAAGATGCGGGAGCTGTTAGGGGAAGGTACTGACCCACTCATTGGCCTCGGAACTGCCGACAATCAAGCGCCAAACACTTTCAGGTCGAGTTCTAACAATGACCTCGAGCAAGATGATTCGTTAATGTCCACCAATTCGACGACGATCGACTCTGTTTTTGATCACATTTCGCTTCCTACACACGAGACACCCACTTCTCTGAGTGTCGACACGTTGTACGACCTCGGAATTGCTGTCACCTCACCCGACCCAGCTATCCAACTGGCAGCCACATGCGACGTCCTATCCTTGTATCAGCATGTTTCACCTCCGACCACGGAATGCCACGTTTCGTCATTGGGAAGTGGTCAAGTCCTTTCTGAGCACCACCTTCATCCCCAATCATCCCATACCAGTCTTGTCTCCTCGTCCGGGGTATCAAAAGGCAAGAAGCGTGCAAGAACCCCAGCGGCCCTGCTTTCGAAGACGTCTTCTTTTAGCTCCGCTCTCAGCAAGCGATCCAGGGCCACAAGGCCTGAATCGATGTCCAACGTTGTTGCCGTGACTGGGATTTCGAGTGCACTCAATCGGGCAACCGATGTAGTGCAGCACAGAGTCCACTCGGGGGGTGAATCCGCAGCTCTAGCTTCAATCCCCACAAACTCTATGCTGTGGGCCTCCCGACTCTCCCTTGCAATGCGGCTCCTGGAGGAGGAACATAGGATCTCGTCTACCATTACGACTACTCTGGCTGTCGCACTCCTCAAAGACGATGACCTATTGGAAGCGATTACTAGTATGAGATCCCCAGACTTCCGTTGTGAATTTGTCCTCAGATGGTACAGTGAGAACTACGCTTTGCCGCAGGGTACATCCTCGTCATCCCACAATCAATCCCACGCCCCCATTCCGCCTTCTTTTTTGGAACTGCTTAACTCTACTATGCCATCTTCCTCATCGTCAGGCCAGGCTCCCCCAGGCGGGGCAAATCTTTTTGATGTACACATGTCACCTGAGGAGGGGGCTTACGGTTATATGGACAATTCCTTGTTCCACTGATCATGTTGTACTGTCCCTGTACTAGTATTCGATGGTGTTTGTAATTCTATATTTAATTACGCTGCGTATCAGATAGTTGGGCCAGCGTGTTCAGGAACACCGTTGCCTCCAAGCCGCTGGGGACCGTACAGAAGCTGGAGAATCGCAAATTGATGAATGTATTCCCGTCCCAGCCCGTCGCCCTCCGAGATACGGGCAGCGCTACCCATTGCCTCCAAAACCTTTGTTCCCCCTCCCCAAAACCCTTCTGCAACGTATATACCCCCTTTACCCCTTTACCATCATGTTCACTGTAACCCTCGAATGTGAACATTGGCAACGAACACAACCCCGTGTACCATCTCCGAAAGATCACCAGCTGGTATCTGGGTTGGAGTAAGCACCCAAGACACAAATAATGTTACCGAAGTGCGTAGCAGTCTCGATCCTGACATGGGCAGAGCTCAGTATCGATCCATAGATAAATTACTTGCATTCTATTCTATCGAAACGAGTCATTCTCTTTGAATGGGCGAGTTCCGGAGATGGATAATAGAACATGTTCGATGGATCTTGTTGACCGCTGATGGTGGGTGGCACCTCAGCGATCGTATGATGGGACACGAACTCTGCCACTCACCTAATCGCTGGTGCCAGAGCTGGTGTAGGCATATTCTCTATACCTACCGCTGTTCTCTGGCATCGTCAATGTGTACGTGGCTGGACAAGGAAGAAACGGTAACGGAACAAAGTCTCGGAGCTGTCTGGTTGTTGTTCTTTGTTTTGGATGTCCGATCATTATGGTATCGTTCTTTCCAGTATGCAAACCTGCATGCACTCTCATAAGTCTGACTTTCCTTTCTTTAAGCCACGTCCAGTCGTGCCGAGGAAATCGCTCGTTGACAAAGATGTTTTCTTTTGGGTACACGCACCGTGCACGTGTCGTCAAGAACGTAGTCCTCGAAGCAAAAGAGCATAAGTAGGTATGGTTACAACGTATCCACTGCGCCGTGTACTAATATCCGGAGAAGCCAGGTCACATAAATATTCCCAAAGTGCCTTTTATTTGTCCCTCATCTCTTCCCAAAACTACTGACTTCAGTGAATTCCATATCATTGAGTCACGGGGTCGTGGGGTCGTAAGTATGCTACTTAGGCGTCTTCAGATGTTATTAGTATCCCGTCTCACATTGACGAAGTCAATCTCGGCCGGACTGCGTCATCGTACCTGCGCAAGTGCAGACTTGAAGACTCGAAGGAACATCCATCGACGATCCTCTTGCCCCCAGCTACAAAAATCCAAGACCCGTGAGTATCTTTCATTCCACGAGCGCTCATTCCCATTTTTCTAGTTTAAATACTAGTCCATACGTGGGGCCTACGGTCACGTCAGCACCCTTGCTCCACACCTCCTTGTCATCATCCAGGACCTTTGCTCATCATGCTGCTTTTTATTTCCGACGCTGCGGGGAGCTGACTGCGCGACGGCGATCGATTGTCGACCCAGGTGTCGTCCTTCATAATCAATATCATATTGGGGCTACCAGGGGGTATGGCTCCTCCCCTCCGGACCCTCCATTCTCCCACTGCTGTGTTTATATACACGGTGTGCCAGGAGCTCGACGCACATGGAAGGAATTGCCGCTGGCTTTGGGTGCGTTTTTTTGTCCAACGAGGACGTGCCAGTGCCAAAGGACATGCGGCAACCTGGTACATTTAAGTTTGTTCCACCCCTGCGATTCCTGACCTCGCACGTCGTGAGCCACTGACACTCTCTTCCTCTCCCCCTCTCTCGTCACCACCCACCAACAACGTTCACCACCCACCCCTCAGTTAGCTCTGTCATGCAGTATCATCCGACGACGGCAAGAACAACGACGGCATATCCCTCGGTCAGACATCATGAAGGGTTTGTCTGTCTTGTACGCAGGGTTGCATCTCATCTTACTGACTCGAATGCAAATGCATATGACCCATTTCTAGAAGCGACTCCCGTGCTACCCAACGACGATCTACCACCAAAATGTTTCCGCCGGCCAAACCCTGGAGGCTCTCCATAGCGAGATAAGGGGACTCAGAGAGACCGAGCACCGTTTTCAGCGGGAAATCCATCGATACCAGTCTTCCCTCGGGCAAGTATTCGCGCAGCTGTACGCCAAGATCAACAAAGCTAATGAAATGCAAAACTTTTTGGCGCCAATCTCGAAGTTCCCAAGGGAGATGCCTCCCCTAGTATGCTGGAGCTGTACAAAAGCAGAGGGTTGAGAGTGCTCGATGTCGAAATCTTTGGTTGGAAGTACAGGAGAGACTTTCAGCGGTTCGACCCAGCGCTAGAGACTATGTTCGATTCGTCTGGGTGGTGGTGTAGCCTATCGATCACAGACCTCTGCGACACCCATCTCTCTCACCTCATCCTTAAACTGGCTAACGTTGGTCGCTTTTCCGGACTGAAACACTTCAATTTCCGTGCGCTATGGCTGGGACAGACTTGTTCCGTCTCCTTCCTGATGGAAACGGCCACCACGACGCAACTTCATCCTCCCAACCAGGCCCTGTCCCCATGCGCGTTCAAATCTCTCGACGCAGAAAAATTTATGCTGACGGGAAATTTGGGTAGCATACATCCACGTGCGATGCAGAATTTCGCGAAACTGTCGTCCTTGACGTTGAGGCGGTACAGCAATGACGCCCGGTCCTTCCGGATCGTGATCGATTTCAGTGCCTTTTGTGCGATGCTAAGTGCCATCTTCAATCTGACGACGCTTGTACACCGTGGGCAGCCTCTTCGTTTCCGTACCGATCCAGTCGGAGATCTGCAGGGCCAAGACAGGAGGGCCATCTCTAGTGCTGCGATGGTCCACCCTCCATTCCTCCATTCCTCCACCCGCTCGTGCTCAATCCAGGTGTGCTGAAACTGCATTATCTCCAACACACCATCTCCGCTATCAATGCGCCTGCTCTGCGGCATTTCGAACTAGTCTTCTCGGATTCAAAGATGTCGGGGCAGAACATCGTCGAGCGATTGTTCGTGGATGTGCCCCTCTTCGCCGTCATCCACATCAGCGATGGAATGGTCCACGAAAAAACGACGTCCACATTTTCCGTATGTCAAGACTCTGGTCCTACATAACGCATTGAACGCGGGGACAGCCCTCGCGTCCGTACATGCATTCCCGAATACGACGCATGTCACCCTCGGCGGGGGCGTCGATGTTGGGTTCTTCCCGCTGGTCTTGCGCGCCTGCGCCGGATCGTGCCTTGATGTAAGACAGCGGTGGTTGCGACCGCGGGCGTAGGGCCAGCCGAGACCAGGATCAAGGCCAAGGTCAAGAGGAACATGGGCTGGATCTGCATCAGGATCAGGATCAGGACCGGATAGAGCGGTGTGCGATTGCATTTGCGCCCGCTTTGCATACTGGAATTGACTGCGCACCGTTATGCTTCGTCATTCGCACCAAGAAACCCTCCACGTCCTGCTTTATTGGATATGCAACGAAGATGAGAGGAGGCACGCCATCTCCATGCTCATCATCGAAGGGTCACATTCGGTTGTGTGCGCAATGTGTTCGTTTGTATACTAGGGTAGACCTCGTCAGGGTTCAATTCCCCACCCCAGCGGTTGGCTGAATCAATGATGGCCTGACCATCGTGGCTGTTCCTTGTCGTTCGTTCCAGCACTTGCGCGTCAGTCGCAGTTCATGCAGCCATTCATTCTTTAGCTTCAAGCCTGGACAGCAGGCTATCAGGTCTCCAGTTTCGTCTGCCTCTCCCCCCACCCCTCCTGGTATTGAGGATCTCATGGCCAAGCTCGTTTCGGCTTTGTCGTGGCTAGGTCTCGCAAAAGCAGAGGCCATTACACTCGTTCGTTCAAAAGCAAGATAAGTTCGCATTTGCCTCTTCTGCCAGTGTGTGGTAACCCCTCCATATCGTAGCTCACGTTATTCATTTGGAGCAGTTACAGTCGTGTTGAAGACGATGTTTATTGTATGTTCCTGCCCCCGATTATAGCGCTGTAGACTCCACTCGCACCCGTGAACCCCCTCACTATTACTGCGTGCGTATCAATGTTGGAGTGCTATTTTATTATTATCATCATTGTATCGTCTCATGGTCTCTTCCTTTCATTCCCACTCCATCATCTTTACTCTGTAGCCAGACACGTCTACATGTTGGCGACGATGGTGTCACGCTGAGCCTGCTGAGCCCGTCCTGTCTCCATCCCGTCCTCACTGCCCTCTTATTCGGTGCGACGATGTGTTGATGCAACGACACAATGGTACGATGGCGACTATGGCAAGCACGCCGAGTTGTCCTCGTCCTCATCCCCCCTCTCTCGTTTGTGCAACAACACAGCACGACGACGCAACCGTGGTCGTCTCCACATGCTCCTGCGATTGCACGCTTTCTCGATAACATTTATTCCGCCCGACATCCCGCATCTTTTTGACTTAGGTCGAGCGACTGGTGATCCCGGTAGTCCATATATTGAGATCAGGAATTACGTTATCCAGACAGACGAGTACTGTGATTTGCCCCTTTCCGTGGCATGTACAGAGCGTTGCCCACCTACCTCCAAGTCGCTGCTGTCCTCGTTGGATCCATTACCTGTGACATCAATTCTCTCGTTCAGCAACCCGTCATGAAGAACCCCCGTGAAAGTCAAGAAACAACATTCTGGTGGTTTGCACCCGCGAGCAAGCAGATGGTTTGGGCTTGGGCTAGTACTCAAGAAGAATAATGCTGGAGAGGAAGTGAGAGTGTTTGCTGTGCTCATGTCACTCGCCGGACTTGTGCATTCAATGAGGCTTGTTCTCTTGAAAGCAAATAAGTAATCTGCTTGTCAGATTACTTGTACTACATCATTACAATTTTGATTATTTGATGACAAACAAATGAACCAAAAAAAGTGTGCAAGTGTGCTGTCACAGTCTATAGCAAATGGATGGAAAAGTAGAAGAAAAAAAAGTTGCAGCCAACTAACAATCATACTGTACATGACAAGGTCTGAATCTTATCATTGCTTGTCATCACTCATCATTTCTTTATCATGATATCTTACCATTATATCTGTCTGATATGTAATGACATGTCAAATATAATATCTGCCATGGGATATAATCCATCATTTGTCTATTGGCAATTTGATTAACATACAACCAAGCATTGTACTATACTTTTAAGCTAAGTTATCAGATTGATAATTGTGTGATAATATGTACAAAGGAATATCACAACATGAGAATTTTCCTGGCTTAAAGATAATATCTGATCTTAGTGGTGAAATGGTAACAACTATAGATATCATGATTCTATCCAAATGATAATGTATGAGCTTGGTGGAGAATGATGGTATTTGAATACTAATGTCTGATTTAGTGATGTCATAATGATATTTAAATGAAAATGAATAAGCTTCATAGCAAAATAGTGACCTTGAAAGTATAATGCCTGATCTGACAATGTCATAGTGGGATTCAAAATATAATGTATGAGCTTGGTGGAAAATAATGATGTTCACAGGATAACACCTGATCACATAATAAAATGTCTACCAAGAGATATAAGATATTATACATTTGTTACATTTATGATTTGGAAATAATAGTGCCAGATTTACAATTATCTGGATACATCAGACTGATAAACAGTTGAACATATTCAACTAGGCATATCAGCACTTCACAGTTTTCCTGATGTACCCTTTGAATGCATACAGATTTGGTACAAGATGCGTTTACAACTTTATTCTAGTTATGATTCGAAGACGCTACTACCATCACAAGGGCTCCACGCGTCTCCACCCTCTGCGAAATGGCCGTTTGGCCGGTACGACAGCGTAATCATATCCGCCGATGGGAACAAGGACTGGCCAAGCAGTGGTCTGCATAGTATGTGTCGTCGTTATTGCTACTCATCTCTCATTTTGTGCTAAGCATAGTACTCTTAAAGATCACGAAGTCATACAGCTCTGTCTAATCTTTAGACTGATCGATAATTCACAGTCATTCCTACGCAACATTTTCTTTGCATATGTGCAGCGTTTCGCCGTTTCGTCGGTAGTTGATCAAGCTTCCGGAATGCACGTGCTCAGGTGTTCGCTTCGGAACAATGGGGAGCGCGTGGGAGATATTATCCCACTGTTTCAAATTCGTTCACCGACTCACATTATCCCACAGTTTGGCCAGGAGCCCGCAAACCCGAGACTTAGCCAATCGTCGTCGAACGAACTTTCTTCTAGTTTCTGGCTTAACAAGTACTGGACAAAGGAACTCTTTCATTCTTTAGATGTTTAAATTTGTGGGTAAAAGCAACGGTTGATGTATAATACTAACACCAACTTTGATTCGTGTTTCGCATATTGAACTTCCTCTTGTACACTATGTTTCGCCCACCCAAATTCCCCACAGAGACACCTAGAAAGGTGAAAAGTTCGTCGGTTCCTCGCCAAGTGTCCTCTTTCAATAGCAAGAGCTTGAAGGAAGCCTTCCATTCAGAACTAGGAGGCAGCATCTTCGACGAAAGCAAGCTTCCGAGTACATCGTACGAGGGGGACATCATCACCGATTGCTGGTTTCCTGACGGTATCTTGCCAGTAATCCCTAGCGTTGAACTACTTTCCGCCTTGAAGGGTCCGGACGGGCAGCCCCTATACGACTCCTCAAACAAACAATGGAGCTCGCAATATCTGCCGTCGATACTGCGCAAAGCGGCAACTGGTTCACAATGCCCCCGACCACACAACGATGAGAAGGAGCTCAGCACATTCCTGACCGTGATCATGGATGCTCTGGACCACCATACCTCCCATAACCAAGATACGTTCTTAAATACCACTCCCGCCACTTCTATCACACCCGACCAACCATTCACATCCCCTCGAGCCTCCGCTGTATCCTCTCCGGGCATCACATCTGTTCCCGACTCACTCACATCCCCTCCTACACCCTCTCCGGGAACTACGTCTGTTCCCAACTCACCCACATCCCCTCCTACATCCTCTCCGGGCACCACGTCTGTTCCCGACTCACTCATATCCCCTTCTACATCCTCTCCAGGCACCAGGTTTGTTCCCGACTCACTCACATACCCTCCTTCCATTACATCCCCTACCACGGACCCTGCTTCCCATTTCACGGGTGCCTCTTCGCGACGTTCTCCAAGATACTGGTCTTCAGAAGCGGCTACACGATCTCTAGCGGGCGGTCAAGTCAAGTTCAAGCCCGATAGTGTATTGGTTCGAAAACCTGCCGAGCCTGTGGAGGGAGTCGCAAAACGCCTGGAGTGGGCAGATGTCCTTATGATCGCGGAAATTACATCCAGAAACGAATCAGTGGATCTCATCACCCAAATTGAATGCAAAGCATTAGCAATATTTGACGCACAGCCCGACAGAGCGTTTTGTTACTCGCTTTCCTTCCACAACGGCCAGTATTGCCTGCGTATGTATGACCGCGGTGGCAGCGTGTACTCTCGGTCGTATGACTTACACAACTCTCCTCTTCCACTTCTTCGCATCCTATGCGCTGCCACCTTCGCTCAAACTTCGCATCTTGGGACAGATGACTCGTTCGACTGCCGGCTCCATCCTGTAATCTATGTCGACGGTGAACCTTACCTTGTCCTGGCTAAGTGTTTCGCTCGCAGTGTCATTCGGGGTCGCGCCACAACCGTGTGGTTCACTTCCAAGTCGATTCCTGCGGGGAATGATCCGAAGGACATCGTGGTGATCAAAGACTCGTGGGTTAATGAGGAGCGGGAATTCTTGGAGGAAGAAATTCTAGAAGTACTGAAAGACGTAGAATGTGTTCCGAAGGTCGTGAAGGCTTGGACTGTCCAGAGACATGAGAAGGCTGACTCCACCTCGCTTCGTCGTCCTGGGACGTTTATGTCACATTTCAACCGGCCATATGATCGTCGAGTTCGTCGACGACTCATTCTTACCCCCGCCGGACTTCCAATCACGCATGCTGCAACCCCCCTAGAGGTTGCTACCTGTCTGCTTGATCTTGTCATCGGTGAGAATTTTATCTCTCTTGTGCTATGGTTTCCTAATCAAAGCAGCCCACAAGCAGATGTCGAATCTCGGAATCTTACACCGAGACATCAGCATCAATAATGCTATGCTCTATGAAGAAGTACTCCCGGACGGTACCGTCAGGGTGCGGGGTTTACTCATCGATTACGATTACGCGATAAAGTATGATGGATTGAATCGCAGAATAGGACCCGGGGACCGTACAGTGAGTCGAATCAACTTGGCCTGAATTACCATTGGAACATTCTTAACCATATGGTCAGGGAACAATTCCGTTTCTGGCCATTGAACTCCTTCGCGCTGGCGATAATCATGCCGTGGTGCACACTCCCGCTCACGACCTCGAATCTCTTGTCTACCTTTTATGTTGGATCATAATACTCTACGATGGTCCGGAGAGCAGGCTCCGTAGCGGTACCTCGGCTGTCAATGCCCTGGAGGGGTGGTATATCGGTAAAGATTTACGCGCACTTGGGAACAACAAACACGGTTGTATGTCGTCTGCTACTCACCTCCGGGACGTCGCCCCTTACTACGAAAGTCTCACTTTATGTGCCCGTGCACTTTGCAAGTGCGTCCATGACCAATTGGAACACAAAAACCGTAATGCATCGATTGACGATGCCGTTGAATACCTCGTCGGGACCAAGCGACCTCGCCGTCGTTCCGAAGAAAACGAGGTGGAACCACTCAATCACGATGTAGTAATCAAGATCCTTCATCGCACGTGCTTGCAGCTTGCACAGCATGAAGAGCTGGAGAACCTCCTTCAGCCGTACGTCTTAACTAAGAGGGACTATTATAGAGCCGATAGTTCGCACTTGGTCTTAGACTTAGGGGGAGGTCACCAGTCGAAGAAAAGGCGAATTATGCGTCGTCTGCGAGGTCCTATCCAGACTGCGGTATGATTAATTTATATTTAGAACAAACCATGCCTCGCCCGCCTCGTCTGTTCACTTATTTGTTCACCTACAACATACCGTACAGATGACAATTTCATTATTATGTTGTACGACTCGATACTTTGTTGTTTGTCAATGCTTTGTTGTGATAAATCTCGGGGTGCCACAGTAGTACTTAAGCGAAGGCCGGTTTCAACTTTCTTCACCAGTCATTTTCTGCAGCGGCTACCAGTGACCTAGTGACCTTTGAACGGTGCGTATTGTGATTACCTCCTCCTATCCATGGCAAACTATCTATCCCACTATCCCTCAGCTGTCACTGGCGCACTCGCTCATACTTGTCGACAATCATGGCCCAAAAACTCAAACCGAAACTGAAGACCACGGTCAACGCCCTCCACGCAAACGATGAAGACGCAGTCCGAAGGTCGAAACGTCGCTCCCGGGGAACTGGGGGAGCCTTACGTCAAATGAAGGTCATTGAAAGCGCTCAGACATCTTTGCAGAAGCCGCAGAACGCGGACATATGTCGAATCAAGGATACACTTAGCCAACAACCGGAAAATCCTCTTGCTCCTTCTAAATTGTCGCGAAGAAAGGGATCATTTGACCGGTATAACTCCGGAGATATTCAGCGACCGGACAGGTGATGTCCCTCTCATTTATACATCGTGTTTATGTACAGACAGTAACAGACTCGTCGTTGTGTCACTCCTCCAGCGACTCAGATATGAGGGATGATGATGCGGGTGAGGAGGGCGTCAGAGATATCGCTGAGGGTGCTACTGGTTACAAGTTCTCGGAGGTTGACTCCTCTGACAGCGGAGGCGCTAATGCTGAATCGGATACCAAGAACAAGAGGAAACACGCACGTCAGCGAGGTCAGTACTGTTTGCATGCGCAGTACCCCAACACACTGATATCAACTCATGCAGTTTTGGATTCCGATGATGAAATGCCAATTGACAGTACGTACATTTTTCTCTTATGTGCTTGTCACTGACATTTCGAAATCGAGGACCATGCCAATCCGGATCTTCGGAGGATGACTTGGATGATGAACACGACTGCGCGTCGTTGCTCCCGAAGACTGCACGCAGTATCGCTTCATCTGGTAAGTCTTCAAGACAGTTGTGTACCTGCCCCACCAAACAGTTGGAACAGGGAGACGATATAACAATGACGCCAACCTTTCAGGTCGAAATCACACACTTCACCGTCCCAGCGCGAAAGGTAAAAACATATCATCGCCTCTGAAACTATAGTATTTAGCATCCAAACCAGAAGTGCAGCCACCCGCTCGAAACCGCAAGTCATGCAAACGCCCCGCCAGTCCAGTGGTCGCTACACTACGAAAAGTCGCGAAAACGCCCTCCACAAGTGCATCTCGTGGCCGTAGCAAACACACTATTGCTACCCGTTCTCGGCAAGTGCACGAGCATCCAGACAGCTCAGACCAAGACACTGCTCAACTTGAAGATGTCTTGCTAGAGCATCATCGCCGTAATGGTGCGCCGCATGCTCCTGACCCTGTACGTCTCAGGTCGTTCGCAAGGGAATCTCGGCGTGATCGCACCGCAGGACCACCAGTCACCGCTGAAGACGACGAAATTCACAAGTCTGTCACCCCCGAGCCCTGCGCCGGTGGTAGTAACAAACCGACGACGCTCAAGTTCTATGATGCCGTCTGGAAAGTCGTCCTCGGTCGCGCCAAGTTGCTATCGTGGCTCGATGCCATACTGAACAACGCGTTCCCTGAACGCCGTACATATCTGAACAAGAAGGCCTTTGAATTTCTTACTCAAGCCATTGCGGAGCTTCAGGAAGACGGAGTCCGACCGGACGAATCCTTCTTGAGGACACACCGCGATCACATGAGCGATTTGGTAGGTTTCTCTTACTCTGCTACCACTCGGAGTTCTATTGATACTCGTCTTGCGTCCAGCTTTTCGAAGATCTAGGTACATTTCGCTCGGACTTCAAAAAAGCAGCTCGACTTGTTGCTTCCCAGCACTGGGACTGGGAACCGGGAGAGCTTGACGGTTCCCAGCCCTCGGTCGAATACGTCGTGGAGCTATACAACAATTTGATGGAAGGAACAAGGTACATTCATGGCGAACCGGATGACGAGGTACGTCGAACACTATGGTTATACTTGTCCTGAACCCTCCTACGCTCGATAGGGCAGATTTGACAATTTTTCAGGTGCGGCGTTACGGAAACTATGTGTGACAGGATACTACGTGGGCAGGTTGTCGCTTGCCGCCGTATTCCCCGACGTTTTCATCAATCGACTCCCCTCTGGCGCGCTGGCGTTTGCTGCAACTGCGGTTAACTATACCATCATCTTTGCATGATAATGGTGACTAATCCTATTTCATTTTTAGCTCACTGCCGCTGTCGAGGAGTATTCGACTGGTGCTCTTGTTCCAAGCAAGTTTCGCCACGACAATTTTTCGAAAGTCAATGAGCAATTCTCGGATATCATTGCAAACATCGAGAAGATTCCCCACCGTCTTCGAAGCCTACGGCGTGTATTAAAGAATATTGCTAAACAAGGATGGTGAGTATTTGTTTGAACCTAATGATCATAGCTAACTGATTATGCAGCGAGAGGAACCCAGCAATCAAGGTTGGGGGCAGTGCAACCGGATCTGGTCAACGAACATTTACTGTCCATCTTGATTAGTCAGTATATCCACTGGCATGTCGTGATTGATATAGTAGTATTACTAGTAGTTACTAGCACAATTCAACTTCATTGTGTTGCTGTCTACTACTGCCAGCCTGAGTGGCCTATCATGAGTGCCAGGAGAGTTACTACTATGGTCATTGAGTTCAAGTTCAATGATGGTCAACTACTATGACTACTACTACAAGCCTGAGTAGCCATGCTACTCAGGCTTGGGCTGGAGCTCTGGAAATACATCTGGCCAGCTCTAGCCAGAAAAGTCCTTCATCTGCAAATCAAGGATTTTGCCATAGTGGTCATAGTTCCATAGTACACATAGTATACTCATAGTTGACTCATAGTTGTTCATAGTTCCATAGTTGCCATAGTGTCATAGTATATTCATAGTTGAT
>JBBPLL010000709.1:0-14034 GCA_038089755.1 Leccinellum rugosiceps | reverse complement strand
GATGATAGGCGACTCCTTATGGTTAAATATCTCCAGATCCAGGTACGACTTCCAATCTTCTGTGTAAAACTGGACAGCCCTTGAAGCAACATACTCCTGATATGCCCATCCGCGCGTGTTCCAGATACTCCTCCATAGAGACCCAGGCTTCTGCGATTCCGAGAGAACCCCGAGAAGATGGACGATCGTCAGTGCCGCACGACAATACCACTGGAACATGGCAACAATTGATTCTTGCTGAACACCCTTGTCGCTCTGGTTAACGCAGCACGTGTCGCTCCATGCCCACCGGAAACTGCGAGACTGCACGACCTTGCAGAAGTTGACGAGTTTGTCGATCGTCAGGGATGTAGGTAGTCCGTAGATAATGGTATTCTCGATCATTTGGAATGATGGTTCGGGCGGCTGCCACCTGTGCGAGAACATCACATATTCGTAAAATTTCTCCACCTCCCTCTGGATGCGTGTATAGTCAAGTTGATTGCGGGTCGTCATGAAAGACCGCAACTCGTTAAATATTGGGGCTTGTTCGAAAGCTGCTGCTTGCATTGCCTTATCGTAGAGACGACCAGTATGGACGTTGATGAGTGCTCGGGGTATGTCATGGATGGTCTGCTCGACAACCTGGTGAATCAGTGGAGTCGTGTTGAGATAACAACCCCGCATGTCTGTCGACACAAAATCAGCCAACTGCGTTGTCCGCACAATATGAATGAGAATGACTCACTCTGAACCTGTGGGTCAAATGAAGTCTCCATTTTCGACAGCATGGTCTCAAATGCGTTGAATGCTTCCTTGTAACGCCCCAGGCTATGTAATATCGCATGTTTCCTTTTGTGCCCTTTGAAGTTCGATGGGTCGCGCTCTGTGATCTTATTTTAAAGTCAGCACCGTCAACTTGGCATGTCATGTGGATCAATTTATACCTGGGTGACATTTACGAGTTCATCCTTCAGGAATCCTACTCGGGCCTTGCAGCACTTGACTACGATATCACTGACATTTGTCGGGTAAAGCGACAGTGCGCTTGAGTACGGTCCCATGGCTGCGTCATGGTCCTTCGAAACCATATCTGTATCACCCCCTCTTTCCAGTTTCTCAACACAATGCTGTCGGAAATCTGGAGATTCTCAGATCAGTCTCCAAGTCGCCAATGGAATCACTGACCGAGTTCCCACTGCCGTCGCTCATTAACGGTGCTTATCTCCTCTGATAGCTCGTTTTGCATCTTTCGGAAACATTCGACCGCATCCACAAGACAACCTGCTTCGCTGAGAACATCGCAGACAGCCCGATAGATATGAAATCTTGCAAGTTTGAACTGAATGAAACAAGAATTGTTATGCAGTTCTAAACGACCAGATAAATCGAACCTTGTCTGTGGCACCCAACATCTGACTTGCAGAGAAACAATTCAGTTTTATTCTTGCCCATCCTATCAGCACCCCTTCCGGAGGCGATGGAGTGAGAGACAAAACAGTGGAGTAGGCTGAAAGAGCTTCATCATGTTTCATGGAACTTGACGCCTCATCTCCGATCTCCTGAAGCCTTGATATGCATCGGTGCGTAAATTCTGATGGTACGG
Organism: Leccinellum rugosiceps; assembly: GCA_038089755.1. Lineage (NCBI taxonomy): Eukaryota > Fungi > Basidiomycota > Agaricomycetes > Boletales > Boletaceae > Leccinellum > Leccinellum rugosiceps. The sequence goes on along the minus strand of JBBPLL010000709.1, from coordinate 12,449 downwards.
ATTGTATATACCATTATAGGGCAAGATACACAAGCTCACCTTTCAGCCAATCGATGATTAATTTGTTATGCCTCAGATTCTCGATCATTACGTCTGGAATATGCTGTGCAGCATCATGTATGCGACCGTCGGCATACAATGTTTCGCACTCATGTTTCTTGTTACATACGCGGAGGGCACCGTCGCATGTGGCAAATTGGCTACTGAGTTCCTGGACGGATAGCTCAAGCTCGTTTGTTTTTTGTAAAATAGATACTTAGAATGGGTCAGAGTCGTCAGTCGAGATGACTCAAAACACACCTGAGTTCTTTTCGGGAAGATTGATATCTGCGCGTAGTGCCCTGACGGTCTGAGTTAATCGATCAGCTGAGCTTTGGGATGCTATAAGCACGCTGCGGAGTTCCTTGCCGGATTCGTCGAGATGAACAATTTTGCGATCTAATGATGAGACTGTCAACGAAGTGGAGTGGAAGGCGAAGAGAACATACTCGAGGTTTCATTCTGTGCACGAAGGGACTTGATCGTTTCATTGAGGTCTGTGTTTTCCTCATTGGATGTAGCAAGCTGTCTACGTAGTTCCTGAACAGTTTTCCCGAGATTCTCTATATCGTCCTCTGGTAGAAACGGATATCAGCGTAGCCGAGTCATATAGTCAATAAGCTTACGTTGAGAGAAGTTCTGTGCACGTAGGGACCGAACGGTGTCTTCGAGACGGTTGTTTTCGGCCCTCAAGCACCGGATTTCTTGCTTCAAGCGCACCCGGATAAATTGATAAGGACGTGATCTGACACGAACAACGTCACTCACGATGTCGCGGTAGGATGGAGGAACGATGTTACAAAGATTCTGCAGTGTCATTCCTTCGTCTCCAGCGGTCGCAATGTCGTAGCTTGGTGAGATGGCCATGGAGTAGATGCTGTAGGAGTTGTGGATGACGGTCCCAATTTGTTGTTGTGTCTTAGTGTCCCAGAGCGAGAGAGACGAATTAGCGGAGGCTGCGATGATTGTATCGCTGTATGCCAGTGCAATACATTGTGGATTGTCGTCGCTGTGAATGCGCCATTTTGCGAGCGTCTTCTTGGTGGGCACGTCGAGACAGTGAATGTTACCGTCTGTGGACAAGGCAAAGAGACAGTTGGAGTCGCTCGCCCATGCGAGGGATCCGTTGAAACACGAGCAGACCTGGATTGGAAAGTCTGCGAGGAGGCCGCCGTCACTGCTGTCGTAGAGGCGAACAGTGTACCAGGCGGCAGTGGCGATGCGTCGCATGTCAGGAGAGAACTTGGCCGCGACCACATAATCCTCGTGTTCAAATGGGCCGAGAAGTCGTTTGCCAGTGGGAAACGACCGGACACTGAACGTGTTGTCCATCCCTCCTGTCGCGATTTTCGTCCGGTCTGCCGAGACGTCCAATGTAACCAACCCCTTGTCATGTGCTTTGAACTCTGTCACCTTCTCGTGGCTTGTCGTATCCCAGACGATCACTTGGCCACTCCACGTCCCACCCACGATCCACTTGCCGTCTTGTGTGACTGCCAGATCCGAAATAGCACTCCCAGCGTCCTTTAGCCTCCCCACCTCCTTGCCATCCACCACTCGCCATTGTCTAATTTCCGTTTCATACCCCCCGCTCACGACATGCTCCCCATCAGCAAGAAAAGCGACCGAAGATATCTGCCGACCTTGAGTGGGAATCTCGATTGGATTCGCACCGGTTGCAGCATTGGGGGTGATGCTTATTCCATTCGGTTGCTGAGTATCATCTCTTTCGTTGGTCGCCGATGCTTGCACCTGCTGACCTCCGCCAAAGGGAAGTGGGCTGCCCGCCCGGCTCGGCTCTGTTGGTCTCGTCAGCACCGTTCACCGACAGCCTTGCCTACATACTACTCACCATTCCTGTTCCTGGGGTGTGACTTGGAAAGCATACTGGGTCAGGTTCAAGGACAAAGAGAACGTCTGGTTGTACGCCTTCATCGCCTGGAATACACGTGCACGCCCATCCACTCTCACTGCGCAGTTACCCTGTACCCTGGGCGCTTGCATTTATGCGCACGTGTCGTCGCTATCATACTCGTGGTTTTCTTGCAAATCACGACCTAAGCAAGATAACTCGCCTATCGGTAGTGTGTTTCGAGGATGTCGAGTCGACTCGCCGGATGTCTCTATCTGATTGTTGTCTGGTGGAACTGATCCCTTGAATTGTAGACCAACTTCGACTGACGTGCTCAAGAGGTAATTCTTCCATTTCGTACGCATACGTTGATCGTCCTACCGATTGCGTGCTTCAACATACTGAGCCTTGAACACAATCAGGGGTACGTCGCCCGCTCAGACTTGACACGCGCTCACCACACACGCGCATTTTCACATACCTTCCCCCCTTCAACGACATCGATCATACTGAAGACGGAACTACCACTGGCAGTACGAAGCAAGTTCGGCATTCTATTGGACAAATTAGCTCTCACTAGGGACCAGCAGAGATCAAGGACGGACATGAAATATTTTGCTTAACGCCAAAGCTCGACGAAGTAGACGTCCCCTTTGTTTTTTATCGACGTTCGTTTCAAATTCAGGACTATTTCACCCCATTCTCAGGGCAATGTTTATTGACCCATGTCCAGTAATGCCAGGGACAACAAGGTACAGAAGTTGTTGCCGCTGTGTCCAAAGTTCCGTCCAACCTTGTGCATCGAAACCACGATGCGCTGCTATCACTCGCGGGAGTATTTCAAGTTCATGCACGCATTCGATGATGAGCTCCCGGTCATGGGGAATGCTATCGGCGCCTTCACTTTGGGAACATCGGTTGCACATACTCTGTCCGTCTTGGTTTCGGAATCTAATTTGATGACATCTGTGGTTTACCAGTCATCCTGGCATATAAAATGTCGTCCCAATCATTTGAACTGAATGCTACAGCAGTTCAGAATCGAGTCGTGCACGTCTCTCTCCCTCTTTCTGGAACTATCTGCCCTTACTCGTCGATGACGTACATGTTGCTCACCTTTTGCACTTCACCACTTTGAGTGAAGTGATCTTACAGTACAAATGACGTACACAACGGCTGATTGAAATGGGCCACATATCGATACATAACAAAGCAATCCTCTCAACTTAGGGGTCAAGCTTTCAAGACCCGTCCCAAGGGCGAAGCGCTCACTCGATGGTGATACGCTGGGGCTGCTGTTGAGGCTGCGCCTTGGGGAAGGTCACATTCAACAGGCCGTGTTCCATTTTGGCGTGAACATCGTCGGGCTAAGGAGGATCAGATTAAAGGACAAGGCAAACTTTACTGACAGTTCCCACCTTGGTGCCCTGCGGAAGCATCAGAGTGCGGGTGTACTTGCCCATGTTCCGCTCGCGGACCTTATACCCACGCACTTCGCGCTCCTCTGTGGAGTCTGTCTCGCCCCAGACGGTGAGGCGGTCCTGGTTGACGTCGATGTGGACCTCGTCCGGTTTGACGCCTGGAAGTTCAAATGATGCGGTGACATTGACACCGTCAGGATCGTCGCACAGGTTCATCCTGTCATCCAGTGATGTCGATCAGTACGAGTTAGCTGATTAGGGCGCGGTGCCCATGACAGGGGCTATGGCAACATACCTGGGCCTGAAGCCGGTTTCGCCGCCGGCGCGGGAGCTGAAGGGGTGCAAGATGCGCATGGACAGCGCATCGTCAAAGAGGTGGTCAAAGTCAAAGGGGTCGTAGTACGAGCGCAAGGACATGATGAAGGGTGGAATGGAAGAGAAGCGAAGGGAGAGGCTGGGGTTTTATCCTCAGGTCAAGCTATGACGTCGAACATTACTCCGAGGAGCACATTTAGGGACGCCCCTGTCGCTGATCAAGCTTCAAGTTTCCATGGATTAGTGCAAACTCCGAGGGAAAACTTGTTTACTTGTTCTGTCAGAAGGCGACCACATTTTAGTGTCGAGGAAAGTCTACACGTCAAACTGGCCACGATGTCATCAATATCATGGACGAACTGACGAGTATCTGGTTTATTCGTCCCAGCGCATTGCAGATGGGATCCAGTACGACTGTCCGTGGTGCTCGTCCTGATCGTCGAGCCAACAGAGTCCATCACGGAGAAGCATGTTCTCAAGTGCCGCCCTCGCCCGCTCGTAGGTCCACCCTCGTCGGTCAACCAAAATCTCTGCCACGATCCGCCCGCCCTCAGCCTGTGCTTCTGCGAGGATGATACCCTGATCCTCGTCCAATTCCTTCACCACATTCCGTACCATCTTCTTCCCTCCTCCGACGTCGATAACTTGGTAACCAGCACCGAGTGGCTGCAATGTCTTGATACTTTGGATGACGTCCTCCTCGGTTATCACCCCACTCTCGACGCCTCGCAGTTTGCTGACCATCCTCACCAGCTCGCCCATCTCGATCAGACCGCCGTTGCGTTCGCGTGTGCTCACGCATACGTCTACGATCTGAACGCCGAGCTCATACTGCCAGTCTCCTATCCCGAGCATCTCCCACCAGCCTCCCTTCCTTGGTCCTGCGAGCGGGTCGACGCCGATCGAAGAGCACATACGCTGAAATTCATGACGGAATTTTGGGTCGCTGCGTATCGAGTCTCGGTGTGTCTTGGCGAAACCAGCGAGGGCGGTGCGGAACTGCGTGAGTTGTGATTGGAGATGGTCAACCTGTGCCTTTGATAGCTCAGACGAAAGCGTCGCGAACGAGCGCTGTGACTCTTGTTGTCGTTCAAATGCCGCTAGACCGACACCTCCGAGACGGTGCATTCCAGCAGGCGTGGGAAATAACGGACATACCCTAAGATAAGATGACTACTATCTGTCCCACGGTTCCTCGCCACATCCGGACGGCCGCCTCCACTGGCAATACTCCGAGGGATCATCTCCATTACCAGTTCCATAGCGAGACGCAAAAATGGGTCACTTGATAACGTTGGCAACGTACGTAGCAAGTACTCTGGCTAGCCATTGCTAACGAGTTCGCCACAGCTGGTAATGCTGCGACTCCAGGTACAGATCATGTCGCTGATCCTTTGTAGCTCCCTTAACCAATGGGCCTTGGATTTCCAAGTAAGAGTTTTACGCCGCATTGGACTGCGCTCATCCGTCTTGTTTCCAGGGAAACTATGAGCGAATCATCGACAGCATTGCTATAGCCAAACAGCGAGGAGCAACCCTCAGAGTCGGTCCAGAACTAGAGATCCCGTGGGTGTCAATACCTTCATGACGTTCATTTCTCAGACGGAGTAGAGGCTATGGGTGTTATGATCATTTCCTCGAAGGTTAGTTCGCTTTTACATTCCCTTGCGTTAAGGATCTAGAACGCCAAGCAACCAGGTGATACCGTGTTGCATTCCTGGGAAGTGCTCGCAAAAATACTTGGGGGCGACGATACCACGAACATCATCTGTGACATTGGAATGTGCGTGATAGACCTGTAAAAGTGACACCATCCTGACGCACGCAACCCTCAGGCCGGTCGTACACAAGAACGTGATCTACAACTGCAGGGTGATCGTTCACAACAAGCAGATCCTGTTTATTCGCCCAAAGATGTGGCTTGCTAACGACGGTAATTACCGCGAAATGAGATACTTTACGCCATGGATGAAGCATCACGAATGGGAGGACCATTTCTTACCCAGAATCATCCAGGCAGTCACAAAACAGGTGGGAAAACCAGCACTGCATCACAGATATTGACACTAATTATCAACAGGTTAAAGTTCCGTTTGGCGACTGTGTAGTCAGCACCACCGATACATGCATTGGTGTGGAACTTTGTGAGGAATTGTTCACTCCCGCCAGGTTCGTAGCCCTTCCGGCTTGATAAGATGGCGGAACGAAGGGCACTCATCATACGATGCAAGCCCACACATTTCTATGGGGCTCGACGGGGTAGAGATATTCACCAACTCGAGTGGCAGTCACCATGAACTCCGTAAGCTTTACACCCGCGTTGAACTGATCAAGGAGGCAACTTTGAAGGTGAGGGGTAGCTCCACTTGTCGACAGCCGTACCTCTGAAATCCTGTCAAATGGATAGCTCGGTGGAGTGTACCTGTACGCTAATCAGCAAGGATGTGACGGAGACAGGCTATATTACGACGGATGCGCGATGATTGCAATGAATGGTCACATCATAGCGCAGGGCTCCCAGTTTTCTCTCAACGATGTCGAGGTCGTCACTGCTACCATTGACATTGAGGATGTTCGTGCACACCGCACGTCACGTAGTCGAGGACTCCAAGCAGCATCGTCCCAAAAGTACCATCGAATCGAAGTTTCCTTTGCGCTTTCTGGTGGCAAGTTTGGAGAACCTGATGGCGACGGAAACTTGAGCCTCCAAGCGACCCTACACCCAGCCAAGTTCCACAAACCTGAGGAAGAAATTGCGTCAGTGTCTATTACTATTCTGAAGTTGACGACTGAATGTTCTCCTAACAGACTGGGGCCTGCGTGCTGGCTCTGGGATTACCTCCGACGCTCTCGCACTCAGGGGTACTTTGTTCCTCTCAGTGGTGGTATCGATAGTTGTGCCACAGCGGTCATCGTGTATTCCATGTGCCGCCTGGTCGCCGAAGCCGCGACTCGAGCGAGTAAAGATGTTTCTTGTTATCTCAGCTGTTTAGTTACTTACATTATGATCATTTGATAGACAAGCAAGTGATCGCTGATGCACGGCGAATCGCGGGGGAGCCCGATGACTCGAGCTACATCCCGTCTGACCCAAGGGAGTTTTGTAGTCGCGTGTTCCACACATGTTACATGGGAACCGAGAATTCGAGCGTAGAGACCAGAAAGCGGGCGAAAGACCTCGGAGAAGCAATTGGAAGGTAAACATTTTCCAGTGTGGGGGAGTATGCTGGAGTTGACACAAAACCTGTCAGCTACCACGTTGACCTCAACATGGACTCGGTCGTCACCTCTATCCGCGACTTGTTTACGCTTATGACTGGCGCACGGCCGCGTTTCAGAGCGCATGGGGGGAGCGCGGCGGAGAACTTGGCTTTGCAGAACATTCAGGTGCGCTCTTGCCGTAGTATCCTGAATCTGCCTTACAACAATTGTCATTAGGCTAGGCTGCGTATGGTTATTTCGTACCTGTTTGCTCAACTCCTGCCTTGGGTTAGAGGCAGACAAGGTGGATTGCTCGTATTGGGCAGCGCCAACGTGGATGAGAGGTGAGCCCGTACCTGGTCTGGTCTGGCAGAGCGACAGATCGGTATACATTTGTCCTGACACGACCTCGACTTAGTTTGCGGGGGTACTTGACCAAATACGACTGCTCGTCGGGTAAGAAGGGTCTCACACTTGTCCATCATCGCACGTTTTCTGAACATAAAATATCAGCGGACATCAATCCCATCGGAGGTATCAGTAAGACTGACCTGAAGAAGTTCATTGCGTATGCCCAAGGCGCTTTCGACTTGCCCATTCTCGGAAGGTACATAGGATCCGAAACCCCATTTAGCCTCTTTCTCCTGAATGTCCCTGATCGAAGCCGTCAATCAGTTTCTTGGATGCGATCCCGACCGCCGAGTTAGAGCCTATTTCAGAAACATATATGCAGGCGGACGAGGTAGGATTTACGGCCCACAGCTCACTTTTGGAAACTAACCCATCGAACGAACGCACAACCATCATCAGGTCGACATGGGCATGACGTACGACGAGCTCTCCGTTTTTGGGCGGCTTCGAAAGGTGGAAAAGTGTGGACCGTATAGCATGTTTACCAAGCTGGTGCACGAGTGGGGTGCGTTCTTGTCTCCTGTACAGGTAAGAATTGTCGTGTCTTTTATCGTGTCTTTTAGAAGGAAAAAACCAAGCGCAAATGGGGACCTTAACGCTCATGCTTATGTAGATCGCGGAAAAGGTGAAACTATTCTTCTTCGAGCATGCGAGGAATAGGCACAAGATGACGACACTCACGCCCTCGTACCACGCGGTATGTTTCTTTTTTTTGCCGGTCGTGCCACATGCAAAACTGACGCTGACATCTCCGTTAGGAATCGTATAGCCCGGACGACAACAGTACGCACGATTTCACCTCTCACACGACTCTCCCTGTCTCGGTGATGATGGGTGCTGACGGTAACTTGGGTTGATAGGGTTTGACCTCCGTCCGTTCTTGTACCCATCGAGGTTCCCTTGGCAGTTTAAGAAGATTGATCAAGTAGCTGCCGTGCTACCTGATAGGTCGAACCTAGCATCCGACAAAGCAAAAACTGACTAGTGGTTAGGTGGCAGTGAGACGCTGCGACGAGGAGATAGGTATAAACGTACGTTGAATGCTAGGCTTACACAGACGCAGAATAGATAGAAACAAACAACACCGTTCAACGGCGGTGTTTGTCGTGATGTCCGTAGGAACGGGAGATACCACTGAACGATCTTTTTCATAAAGGAGATATGTCGCTCGCGATGTATTGGACACTCACGCTAGCGCAGAGAAGGCAGAGGGTTTGCTGTATGCAAGAGAACAATCTGCACTAGCTATGGTAAAAGCAACGAGTACAACAAAAAATGAAACTGTATAGATCTCAGTATGGTTATGAGGATAGTATCAGAAGTTCAAGACCACATTACTTATTATTTATAATGTCCATCGTAGCGCGCCAATCAACACAACGCCGACACCAGTAAAAAAATGCCAACTTGAGGAAACGTAAGTCTAGTTGACGATGTTCCTAGTTTGATTGTCACGAATGCCAACATTATGAATGAGTGGACAAGGAAATTTCTATGAGTGTATCGGTCAGTACTGAATAAGCGATTTGTGGGGAAATGGTATGATCAAACATGTATTTGCGTGAGCGGGATCATTTCCCCAAGTTTTATGTGCTTCAGCCCTTGCCAGGGTACTATAATCAACGTTTGCGAAACGAGTCCATTGTGGTCAATTAGAGTCGCAGTGAGAAGGTGGAAACTGTGGACAAACAACGACTCGTCGACGAGTCACTCTGTGCCAGCCTCAGGCTCCAGAGACTAGAGAAGAGTACTTGGTAAGTAGTCTAACTAACGCGTGACACGCGATCATGGGTTTCCCACGTTCACCATATCAATACCTTCTCGTCGCCGTCAACGGCCCGGGTTGGCTCCCCAGTCGACGCACTATCAGTGTACCAGCAAGTCAACAACTCATACAAATTTGTAGTACTCCCTAACTTAACCCAAATCGCCGCGTCAGGCTGCCTAAATGGGGCGGTCCGCTTGCCGGTGGCCGCAATGAGGGCTCTGTGAGAAACAGACTTCGACCAAGTTCCGTTTCGCGCCGTGGTCTTTCCCGCTCAGATGACAGGTGATTCATCAAATAATTATCAGTTGCTCTGCATCATTTCATTTTTTCTTATCCCTGATGGCTGTTCATATAGTTACTGTTGGTTTCTCGTTATAAAGGTCTGTGGATGGCAATTCCACCGCCAGCCCTTCAATCCACTCCCCTACAATGCGATTCGTTACGATAACTATATTTGCAGTCACTTCCAGACTGGTTGCTCTGGTCATTGCAACATCCGTACCAAACAGGAAGGCGGGTGGAATAGCCATACCGCTCAGCAGACACTCTTCCTTTCTGAACTCCAACAAAAGCGTTGATCTCGATACAATCACCTCTCATGGTTTATCAGTCAGGGAGTACGTGGAATGAACCGTTATATCCGGTTTGCTCAAGCCTTTTTTTAGGAAGATCCTTTGTGGCTTGGATAATTACGAGACGAACACGGGGACAATGCACCCTTTCGCTGTGAAACAGTGCGACTCGGAGTCCGGACTCGGAACGCGTGGCGCCAGCCTCCCGCTGACAGCTTTTCGAAATAACATGTGGATGGGGGAGATCTCGATCGGTACTCCTGCCAAGACCTTCAAGGGTAAATTCTTCTCATTCTGATACATGTTCCCTCTGATCTACGTTACAGTCAACATCGACACTGGTTCAGCGTAGGTGCTTTCTTTTAGTTCATACAGCCATTTTTTTATGTCAACACAGCGATACATGGGTGCTGGAAACTGGCTGTGATGGGATTTCTAGAGGTCGCGACCTCTGGGATCCCAATTCATCCGAATCTGCTGAGCACGAGGGAGAGGCATTTCGGCTCGAATATGGAGATGGATCCATCGTTGAAGGTGATCTATGGACTGATAATGTGACCATTGCTGGATTTACTGTATGTTTTGTGTCGTTTATGAGCATGACCATCGAATTCTGACGCCAAACCAGGCAGATCCTCAGTACTTCGGTTCTGCGACATCGTACACCTCGTTACAGAGATACGAATACCCTGTAGACGGCTTATTGGGATTGGCCCTCCCGTCCATCTCGAAATTCGGTGCCGATCCGCTGTTTGAATCACTTGTTGGACAAAATAGGCTAATGCATCCGGTATTCTCGTTTAAATTCTCTTCTCCTGGAGCTGAGATGTACGTCGGTGGAGCAAACAATTTGCTGTACAACGGCGACATCGCTTATGCACCCGTAACATATCCTGTGAGTCAAGATGATAGATGTGGGTGGATTTTGCTGACATTGGCGTTTATGTAGGGATTCTGGCAGGTATCAATGGATGATGTTCGTGTTCATGGTGATATAATCCTCGAAAATGTACCTGCTGTTTTCGACACTGGTGCAAGCCACATCTTCGGAGATTGGGACCGGGTTTCAGAATTGTACAGACGCCTTGACGGTACCCTCGAGGAACATGGAAGTTTTGGTTTCTATTACCGTGAGTTCCGATTGTGCCCAGCACCTAGTTTTCATTGACAGTCTGCAGTACCGTGCGACTCTTTCCCAACAGTGAGCTTTACGTTCGGTGGCAAGACATTTGAAATCCCTCCCGAGCATCTCATACTTAGACCAGTTGAGGAAGGCTCTCGTAATTGTTTCAGCGCCATCATTGCCCAGCGCTCGCTCGTCGGTGAGATTTCAGAGCTTATCGCTTCCTGAAACCCATTTTGTGGTGCTCGATGAATTCGTTCTGACTGTATGGCCTAGGATTTTGGAACATTGGGATGACGTTCCTGCAGGACGTATACACAGTGTTCGATTACCGTACTCCACAAGTCGGATTTGCAATCCTCGCTTGAATCCTCGCGTTTCCAGTACATTACCGTAACAGCACTTTACATGTTGGGTTTACAGATCTTGCTTGAATCATCGCGAATGTTCGTGGTGCACTGTATGTTCATGAATTTGATCTATTGGGAGAGTCCGGAACCATTGCCCTTCCAGGGCCGTTAATCCGTAATAATTGCTGGGAGTAGGTGTCTAAGAGATGGAGCACGACTTTCCGGCGGATCTACAACCCACCACTCATTATGGAAACTAGAACATTGTGTTACGCATGAAACATGTTTGGCCAGGTCGACATAGGCATGACGTACGACGAGCTCTCTGTCTTTGGACTGCTTCGAACAGCATGGGCCATATAGCATGTTCACCAAGCTGGTGCATGAATGTGTATTCTTGCTTCCTGTATCGTGTCTCAATCGAGGCTACTGAGTCAAGAGTCATAAAGTCAAATTAGCAGGTGAGGGCCGACCCGACACTGGTCAAACAATTTCGTTGACCCATCAATGCACTGGTAAGTCATCTGTGTCACTCGAATCCGATTATCGGATGGCGGAATGGGACCACTCGGCGGCAGCCATTGCCGCCGAGTGAACCGCATGGCAGCGCAGAAGCGCGTGCGAGAGCTTGAAAGGGCCTCGCGCGCCCGCATCACCTGGGGGATCTCTTCGTTTCCCTTCCCTTCCTTCCCTCCCTTCTCCCCCCTCGTGACACCCCACCCCACATCACAACCGATCTATCCGGGGTCGCGCCCTCGTATCGCCTCCGTCGCCTCTGCGACTCGGCCAACTCCCTCGATAGGGCTTAAGACCGGTAGCTGGTACCCTAAACAGATTTGGATGGGCAGCAGTCAAGGTAGCGGTGAAGCCCCCTGATGAGAGCTTTCGCAGGCTCGAAACTGCTACCTGCTGCTCCTTTACCTGCCCCTACTCATACTGTACATCGCTTGCCCAATGGCCCGGCCCTGATCCTCGGAGACTCGGAGGGGTGTCCTGACGGACAAGCAAGCAGGCTGACCGCCCGAAATGTCCCCTTCGCACGCACAGGACTATGGCCTTTGGCCATAGTCTGTCCACACAACTCGTACTACAAAGTTGTACTAGTTGAATTACTATTTATTGGACTGGTGACCTGCCAGTGGCTTCACAACTCGAACATAACCCCAATCTCCCGGTTTCAGGCTACATATATGAGTCCGCCGGGTCCCAATGCGAGCTCTGTGAGACAGCCTGTCACCCAAAAGGTTTATGCGTGGAACAGACTTCAATTAGTGGCGTTCCGCTTTTGTCGAGACTTATTGATTCTTGTGGTCCGTGCAGTCTATCTTTGTCATCATGTATTATATTATGTTCCGCCGCTTCGTTCTCTCCTTTCTTCTCAATCTTGCGCTTCTCGA
>JBBPLL010000708.1:0-14035 GCA_038089755.1 Leccinellum rugosiceps | reverse complement strand
GTCGACGTCAGCATACAAGATTTACCCGCACATCGACACGTGCGCGTACCTTTTCCAGATCGATCTTTGCATCCGCGCCCATCCGCGTCTCCCGGATGAGATTGACGATCCATTTTTCGCCTTCGTCCTTGGTAAGATTTAATCTCTCCGACAAATCCCTATCAAAGCAGAATCAGAACTGTGCGTATTTCCTCGAGGAACCCGGCCAACGCACCCGATGTCAATGCGTTGGTGTATGCGACAGTACGCCTCGCTGATCAAGTAACGCGCATTATCCAAGAACTCCTCTCTAAACTCTCCCAAGAAAAAATCGTCCCCAACAACACGCTCCGCAACCGCCAGTTCTCTCTGGGCGGCTTCGAAATCAAATTCAACGTAAAGCTCCTTGAGGAAGGATGTGATGGGATCCTGATATTGGTACTCTTCCGTTTGGATGACTTTGACGATCTCCCGAATAGAATGTCGTACACGGGAAGAGGCGTTTGAGTTTCCGGTAGCCGTCTTTCGTGAGAGGATCGCAGCCGAGGCGATGTATCGCAAGATCCAAGGACAGGAGGTTTGGATCGTGTTGAGGTATGTAGGAGAGAGGAAAGTCTCCAAAAGAAGCGTACGGCCTTGGGGGTGGTTGAAGTAGACGAAGAGCGACCAGTGCACGAGCCACGTCCGGGAGTGTAATTGGGCGAGGGCGGCAGATTCGGTAGCACTCGTCAAAAGGGACGAAGGTGAACGAGAGTCGACGACGTCCCTGAGCGTATTGAGCTCTTCGAGAGCAGTTTCCCATTTTCCTGTGAGAATATCTGAGGCTAGCTTTCCCCAGTGTGCAGAGGTGTTGAGTTCGGTGTCGGTGGAGAGCACACGGAAGTGGTACAGGTAATCCGCTGCGCCGCTATAGTTTCCGTACGTGTATTGGAACTGGCCAAAGTTGTACAGCGCAGTTATTTGCTCCAACGTGAGCTGGACGGGGAAGATTGAGCAAATCACGAGAATGAGAAACAGAGCAAAGCCCTACGTTGTAATTGTCCTTTAGATACTGCAGGTTTTGATTCTTATCCTGGCGCAGTGCCTGTGCGACATCGGGGTTCTCGATCACGTCCAGGACTGCTTGGGCTTCTTGCTGCAGCCGCTCGTTTGTCGATACAGCTTTGTCTCGTTTTCCGGAAAATTCTAAGGAGTGACAGATTGAGGGCAGAAAATCAGACGCGTTGTCCGGAGGTGAACTAACCTTGGGGGATCTCCTCGTCCGGGTGGAGCTGCTCGAAGAGGCTGACTGCGTAATCGATCATGTTGGTGCCCTTTGCGAGCTCATATTGAGCTGCTTGGACCTGTTCGACCGGGAATAACGAAGTCTCTGAGAGGTGAGCGAGTAAAGGAAATGCAAGATGGCGATCCAAGTAGGGTATGATCGTCTTGGACAGATCGTGCTCGGCCATTTTTTTTTCTCGTCGCAGATCGTCAAAAGGATATCGCAGCACAGCCATACCCGGTCGATGGACACGTTTTCGTCGACATAACACACTTGCACCACACCACCACCATCATGACCGCAATAACACGGAACCTTCCCTGGTTCATCGTAGACATTGGAACTGCAATCATTGGAGAGGCAAGTGCATTTATGATCTATCCTTGGTCGCGAGCGAACGAGTTTTATTTTAGAAATGCTACTCTTCGCTTGTAGAGAACCTCAACCTCGCCGACGTAGACTGTCTCAAGTACTCGCTCTCCAAGGGCTTGGGTATCGGCGTCGTGGCCGGGGGTTCTATCATGAAGGTGCCCCAGCTGCTGCTCAGTGAGTTTCAGATCGCTCGTATCCCGCGTCAGCAACTGATCCTTGCCGCAAGTCCTGTCCGCGCAGTCTGCCCGCGGCCTCTCACTGCCAGCATACGTCCTCGAGACGCTTGCGTATGCCATCACGACGGCGTACTCGTATAGGAACGGCTTCCCCTTCTCTACCTACGGAGAGAACTTTTTCCTCACCCTTCAAAATACTCTCATTACGTTCCTGATCGTATACCTTCCCTCGACACCGCTCCGCAAGGCGCAAAATACCGCAGGACGACTTGCACTTACCGCCGTAGGCACAGTCGCCTCCGCCGTCGTTCTCTACGCTGTGCCCAAGGAAACCTTGGCACTTTTGCAAGTCGCTACGCTCCCACTCTCGTTATTCTCAAAGCTCCCTCAAATCGTCCAAAACACTCGATCTAGGTCGACAGGCCAGCTGTCGACATTTGCCGTAGTCGCCCAAATTTTAGGCTGCGTTGCCCGTCTCTTCACCACTGCTACCGAGGTTGGCGATCCCATAGTCACCGCCGGGTTTGCCCTGGCGCTTGTTCTAAACGTCGTAGTCGGAGTGCAGATGTGGATGTACTGGGGCAAGGACGGCAAGGAGGCGACGCCTATCGGCGTTGTAAATGAGAAAGAGGGTTGGGCACAACCGAGGGACCAGATGGTCGATGTCGTCGTCCCTCCCAAGGCCCCGCTGCCTCCCCCTCGGCATGCTACCGCTTCCCCTTCGGGGGGTAGGAAGTGGGCGCGAAAAGTCGACTAAGTAGATTCCTGTAATTCATCTAGTAATGGTTGTTGCTATATTTCAAGCAAACACTAGACGACATGCGTAAGGACTGCGGCGTGCCAGACCTGATGTAGCACGGTCACCGCATGGACCGTCGTGGTCTTTGGCTTTCCTCCCACTTTCTCCACCATTCCGGGGCTGAGGCAGCACGCGTTTCTTGCCACTTTTGTGCCTTGTCTGGATTAGCCTTAAGAAACGTCTCGAATAGGTCGATCGCAAATTTAGTCTCTCCCTGGGCTCCCTGTTTCAGCGAAGAAATATGGCTTTCGTCCAGGTTCATGTTCTGCGACATGCTTAGGGTACGCTATTTCACTATATAGAGCGTACTACTCACCTTGAGGATTGTCTTAAGAAACGAATGAGCTCGGCCCATGTGAAGCCACTTGTGGACGGGGTCCAACTCTTCCGGCGTCCACTCGCGAATCCTGGGATCCTCCATGTCGACCGAATGACTAGATGCCATGGAAACTGGAGCGTTTCGTTGTTGAAGTCTATCGTTCAACCACGACGATAGGTCGTCGGAGAGAAGGTTGTCGCCCATCGGACTGACGACGCTGGCACGAATCTCGGCGTCCTCTGGGGTGATCCCGACTTCAATATAGTCGTCCTGACCCGCCACAAGCTCTTCGAACGGGAGTCGGACGCTATCATCTGCGTCCGGATGTGGGATATGGATATAATGGACTCCCTGGAACGTAGACGATATTTGATACAGGTCGCGTGACGTCCAGGACAACGCACTTACGGGTTCACCGTGAGCGGCCATGATCATAGTCACAGGAGGCCAAGGTTCTCGTGAGACGTATTGCGCGAGATAGATGGGTAAAAGAACAGGGTAGGCAGCAGCCTGTCGAGATCTAAGAATGGTAAGTCGATCTGAGTCTATGTATGGTCGCGTACGAGATTCATCTTGACCGACTGGGGGCTGAAACGCATGTTTTCGCTGATGACGGCGTCGGTGTAGGAAAGCATACGTGCTTTGTCAAGGAGGTCGAACGGGAGGGCGTTGTACGGGAGACACATCACGTCGAGTCCCCACTGATGCTCCAAATCGGGAGAAAAAGGCTTTGCGAGTTCAGTGTTTGCTGGTGGATCACGGGTCAGGACACGGCCGAAATCCATGCCAAATCCTACATTAAGTGCTTTAAAACGCAACCTTGCAAGAGAGATACAGACGCGGGCATACCTGGTAGGTACCTAACAAACGATCGTTAGCACCGAGAGAGAAACCCTCTAGAAGCACTCACGCGTCTTCAAATTGTACTGTGGCAGTTTCGCTCTGTTAAGACATGAGCTTAGGAACTGGAAGGATGCGATGCGAGGACAGACCTGAGATACTTCCGTGTCAGAGTCTGAAGAGATCCAGACCGTAGCTTCGAGCTCAGCACGTACGAACCAGGTCGGAAAGTACAACGGCTGGATCCGCGTCGGTCGGAAAGGCTTGAAACTACTCGTGGGGAAATATTTGGCGAGAATGGAGGCAATGAAGGTGGTGAAGGGCACGTTGGGCTGACCCTTGCGTGATCTGCCAACATAGCCGGCTATCGAGGCAGCGACACCGAGATGAATGATGGCGTCTTCGGGGGAAAAGGCGAACGGAATTGCTGGAACGAAGATATCAAAACCGAGTTACTCGATAATGCGCTGGAAAAGGAGGACCTCTGACTTTGGAGTGGTAAAGTCTTGCAGGTTTAAAGGCTCCCCGGGCGAGACGAGGTCCGCCCAACATCGTCGTCAAGAGAAGTAGTCGTGGTCACGTGGTAACCTAATATACGTGTACGATCTCGCTTCAGAGCTCTTTTAACTCTGCCCAAGCAATGCTAAAATCACCACTGCTGGTGTTGGCCCTCCTTCTCTTACTCTCTGTCCTTGTATGCGCAGCGGATCTTTATAAAGCATTAGAGCGTCAGTTCAAGGCGCGCACCAAATGACACAAGCTGTCTTTGGACTGACTCATCCTTCTAGTGTCCAAACATGCATCGGAACAAGACATAAGAAAGGCCTACAAGCGTCTCAGTCGCAAATACCATCCGGACAAGAACAAGGACCCAGGCTCAGAAGAAAAGTTTGTCGAAATAGCACACGGTACATAGAGACCACTCCCCGTCATGCGTGTACGGTGAGGACTGACGGCGGTTCCAGCTTACGAAGTGCTCTCGGACGCAACTGTACGTACGAAGGGTATCAACTAGTATCAGCGCTCATTTTTTTGTCGCACAGAAACGACAAATCTATGATCGGCACGGCGAGGTAGGGAGTCTCCTCTGAGCGCGCGAATAGGCTGTCAATGATGCGCAGGAAGGGTTGCGTGCACACGAGGGTGGACAACAACACCAGGCCAATCCATTTGACATATTCCATAGCTTCTTCGGTGGTGGATGTGAGCAGTCTCACCATCACTGACGTGTCACCTCACGAACCACGCACTACAGTCGCACAGCAACAGCAAACACGTCGAGGGCAGACGGTGATGATGGAGTTTGAGGTCCCGCTTAGTGACATGTACGTGTTATCCAACTGTGGTTACGTTCACTTTACTTACACTTCTTCAGGTACAAGGGAGCTAATATCGACGTGCGTTCCATCATTGGCTTGCCCGTTATCACATTTGACTTATTTACGTCAGTTTTCGATGAGGAAAAACATACTCTGTGACCACTGCAGAGGTTCGGGTGCTGCGTCCGACGGTGACATCCATAGCTGCCAAGGATGCGGAGGATCTGGTGTCAAGATGATAAAACAACAAATATTCCCTGGCATGTTTGCGCAAACTCAGTCTACGTGCAACGAATGCGGTGGACGTGGGACCGTGATCGTGAAGAAATGTCCGCATTGCAACGGCAACAAGGTCGTCGAGCACGTGCAACACTATACGCTGGACATCGATCCTGGCATGCCCGAAGGACATGATGTAGTATTTGATGGCGAGGGAGACGAGGGTCCCGACTGGGAACCCGGCGACGTCATTCTGCGCGTACGCAGTAAGAAGGAGGAGGGTGGTTGGCGGAGGAAGGAGAGTGCGCTCTACTGGCGAGAGACGATTGGTGTTGATGAGGTATGCAACAAGTCGCTGCTGTTAAAGTGTACTGACACCGACTCGCCCGCTTCTTGCAGGCCCTCCTTGGTTTCAAACGTAATATCACACACCTTGATGGCCATGTGGTAGAAATTGACCGTAGCGGTGTTACGCAACCCAGTGAGTGTTCTGAGCAACACCTGTGTCGCACTATGCTGAGACACTTGGCAGGCTATGTGCAGGTGTTCGAGGGGGAGGGGATGCCACTGTTTCAACAGTACGGGCACGGTGACCTGTATGTAGAGTACAACGTCGTGCTTCCCGTGGAACTCAGCTCCGAGATGCGTCGAAGTATGTCCCAAAATTATTTCCATGCAAGAATCTCTGACTCATTTCTCCCCACGACAGGACTCAAAGAAGCTTTCTACGGATCGGTAGACCACAAACGAGACGAACTGTAGAATCTAGACTACCATAGGTTATTTAAAACTATTGCGGTTACCCTATACGGCCCGTGGGAGAAACCGGCCCTAAAGCAAGCAGAGTCGATATAAATACTTGACCTGCACTGATTACCTTTCTCTCGGGAAACCCCTTCGGCATGGCTGCGGAGTACGATGGCGAAGTCGGTGACGACTGACTCGCATGTATTCAGCCACAAGGCCGTTGTCTAACGCCTCGCCTCTCGTTGAAGGTCAGTTGCAATCCAGTCCGCCCGTTCGCCCAACTGACCTATGGCGCTAGTGCGATGGAAGTGGAACGTCGTGTTGAGACGGTTCCTGACTCTGACCATCGATGATGTGGAGGCTTTAAACCCTTCATGTTTGCGTGAAATCCCATATTCGATTAGCAATCGATGAGATACTTACGGAGCTGGCCCGTGGAGGGTCAGTGAAGAGTAGGTCGTCCTATCTTGACATCGTGGAGAGTGTTGCTGACGTTGCAGAGTTCAGCCCGGGTGGCAACGTTGTTGGCTATAAGATTTCCTCGACCCAGCTTGGATCCCTTGGTTGGTTTGATCCATGACTGCAAGAAGGATTATCTTGTCAGCACTAGTAGTTACCGGAGTACGGGAATATCCCGTTTGTTAGCTCAAATTAATTACACCAGGTCATTCAAGCCTTGGAGGGCATCGCGATGGAGACTTGTTTCTTCGTCGTGGCTGTCTTCTGAGCCTATGTTTCATGTCAAGCTTTGAAATATAGTTTGTTACAAATTATATGAATCTTGAGTAATTGACTTGAAGTACCAGGTGAAAAAAATATCACATGTTGCTACATCTGTATGTATCCAGATATGGACATGTGGTCTGGACCATGGCGCGATTACGACTCGGACACTCGTACTTTTGCCATCAGTGAGTTTACGATAATCCTCATCATTCTTACCACTATCGCCTGAACATCTGAAATACGATGGCGACGGACGTCACCCAACGTCCCCTTCCCGTAGCAGACTTCAGCGGACTCCCTAATCAGATCAGCACTTACACCATCATTCTGCGAGCGGAAAGGGAAGCTCAGAACCCGCAGCATCTTATGTCTGCCAGAGTTGTCGGATTTATGCTCCTCGAGTTCCACAAACGGGCGCACATCATTAGCGATTTACCCTGCTCCACGCCCACCAAGTGGGTCACGTCGCCATCCCGTGAAAAGGGGGCCAGTGACTGCGACGTCGTTTACCATCTCGGCGAACTTTTGCGCGAGAAATTCATTAGACTATGTGCGTTAACCGAGTCGCTTTCCTTGTCTTGTAACACTCAGATGCATAAGTTCGAACTTCTACTGCCCGGTACCAGCCACCCTCTTCTCACCCTTCGCGCCCTTCCTTTGATACATTGGAGGATATGGCCGGAGACATGCTGGAGCCTACTGATCAGCGTCCGACGAGTTCCGAACAGAGGGTACGTATATCTTGCACAATCCTTTTTCTGCCTTGTTTAATGTCCAGTCAGGCCTTGGCACGGGATGGCTTCCGATGCATGATCACAGGTATCTTCAATGAGAGTTCGGTCGAGGGTTGTCCAGGCCTGTTAGATCAGGCATGCCACGAAGGCAGCGGCATTGTAGAGGCCGAAATCGAAATAGCTCATATTTTGAACGAATCTACAATGCAAGGAATCGACCCTGAAGGGACCGGCAAGACTAATATTGCGAACAAGGTATGGTTCTACCACTTTGCCATATTCTACGCTCATCCGTTATGCAGACTGAGTATGCTGTCACCGCTATGGCCATGCTGGAGGCCTTTGGATTCTCACGTTTCACTGAAGCATTCAGGTGGTCTGGAGGCGTTCACGAAGTATGGAACCTACTCTCGTTGGAGCATAATCTCCACCATAATTTTGATATCTTGGATTTGTGGTTTGAACATACCGAGAAAGTGTGTTATTCGGGGACGTTATCGGCCACGAACTCACCTCCTGTGCAGCCCGGCCGCTACAGAATCTGTGTGTCACATCACGGATACGAGGATTTCATTCGCAGCAACTTCCAGCGTCCTAGACCCCACGTTGTTGGCGCTCCCATGTTTGTCGAATTCACTTCACAATTTGAGAACGCACCGCCACCCGATCCCCTTTTACTCGCTCTTCACGCAACATGCGCTCGGGTAGCTCATATGTCCGGTGTTGCTGGACACTTTAACAAGTTAGAGAGGGACGAAGAAGAAGATATCGAGGTCTTAGCGCGTGATGGATCCAGCGCTGCTCTACTCAGTCATCTTTTATCTCCTTTTGGCACTCTGGAAGCTGAGAGTTACGTGCAAACCGCAACATAGGCCTATGCAGAATCAATTCATGTACTAATAGTATTACCATTTTCACTTCAGCTACGGTTATACGGACCGAAGCCAACACAGTGCCAGCCTAACACGGAAAATGTTGTGAGTCGCACTCTCTCGCTGCCCCCCCACTAAACACCAATTATGGTTGTAACAGGACCTATCATCCGACTTCTCACACAACATACAAACTACTTCGCATGTTTTTCAACCTGATACACCTGCATCATCATCAATCGCTCTTGCCCTCGCCCACTCCCTGCTCATCTTTGGCCTCCTCAACTCCTCCCTGCGCATACACGTGTACCTTTGCTCATTCTTGCCCTTATCCACCGTCTAAATGGGACTGACCGTGCCCGCGACGGCCACCGCGTATCGCCCGTATCCTCACCAGCAGCACGCACGCGCGGGACCGAACGTCACAGACGACTACGAACGTGAGTGCCATTTTATGTAATGCCCACCGACGGCACATTGACTGTTGTCGTTTCCAGGATGGTACACCGAGCCGACCGCGACTAACCGTAAGGTACTCTCGCTGCGTTCCACGATCAATTCCGAGATTGGATGGGCACTCGATAGATTACACAGGCTCTGCACCAACGACCTCTTCATCCTAAAGTCTCTCCCCGGCCTCACGGACGCGCTATTCAAATGGCCCGAGTGGTACGTCAGGGAAGGACACCTTGAGTCGGAAAAGTTTCCCTTCTTTTCCCTGTCTGCGGAGTCGGATAGGATGCGTAGCAGGCACGCCACCGAGTCCCTCTTTGTGCTTCGCAACTCGGCGACGAACGAGCCCAACGCGCTCGAGCTCGCTGAACACCGCCAGACCCAGCCTCTCATTTTCGACGCGCTCACGAACCTCGACTCGGCGTCCGACCCCAACACAAGGTTCGTTCTCAACATCATCGAGCTCCTGCAGTCCGTCTCTCTCCGCGTCAACCTGCCCCGTCCGGGCTCTGCGCAGGGCGATCCACTCCGCACCTTCGTCGAGATCGCGAGTCGCTCGACCAACCGTACGTTCATTGTCTCGGCGCTCACGGTCCTCGGACAGTTATTCATGCACTCTTCAAATCTATCTCGCATCGAGGCCGACTCACCAGCTCTCGATGCCACGATACGACGCCTCCCGCTCTTCATCGACAAGCCCCTCGTCGAGGCCTCTTTAAACTACACGCATGCTCATCTGTCCCATCCACCAATGGCAAAGGCGTTCCTCCTCCGTCAGTCCATGCCAAGCACGCTGAAGCTCCTCGTCAGTCTTTCGTTCGCGGAACAGGTGGAAGAGGAAGTCTCTAGACATCACGGGTCCGGTGCGCACGATATCTGTCAACACGACCTTTGCAACGCCGGTCCACGATCTGACCACCGAAGAGTTGGATTGGCTCCTGCCCATACTAGAGGCGACGCGGTGTTACGAGTGATATGTCCTCGTTCGTATTTCGTGCGTCGAGCTCATGTCGCGTGCCAGGATGAAGACTGAGCCCGAGGGGGAGCTCACGCAAGTCGACTTTTGGAACCTTTACAAAGACGCGTTCACGTCACACGTCGAGCATTTTCCCGTGCTCGTAGCGTCAGACGTGATCAAGAACGTCAACGTCGTGTTCCCGCAAGCCCAGGCTATGGTCTTTTCTGGTCCACCCCAGCGACTTGTTGTTCGTGGAGTAAGGAAACACAAGCAAGTCATCGTTTCAAATGCCGCTGGGTCAAATCCCAGTGCAGTGCGACTCCTTTCTCGAGCACGGGCGAACTATATGATCAACTGGGCCAACATGTCGACGACCTCGAAGCTGGCCATCCGTCTTGTTTTCTGGTCTACCTGTGGTGCCGTGCGAATGCCCAAGTCGTATCTGAGACTGCATGCCCTCATGCACTTGTCAAGCTCACAACCGCCGGCAAGACACCCGTCGCAAGACGATAACATTACGGTCACCGTAGAAAATAATTACCCGTTTGTAAATCCGACGTTATATCCCCCACCGCCACCACGTTCTACATCGATCAAGTTTCCTCGTTCAGTGGCCGATCCTCCGTCCAGCTCCCTCACTGCGTTACTCAAGCTTGAATGATGTGTGTCATTAATGTTGTCACCAGTCCAGTCTGGTTGGCGAAACATATGTATACAGAATTCTTCAAAGATGAGTATGAAGTGATTTTACCAAGGGAACAACAAAGTTGAGAGCTATCCACTGCAGATGTAACGAGATCTTGCAGGACATGATCAATGATTAGAACTCGAAGAAAAAATTCAAACTTGGCTCTTGAGACAATTGTTGAACCACTAGTACTAATGGGTCGAAGTGCATGGATCAGACTGGTTCACATCCCGAGGCTGTTACATCTCGAAACTGTTTCAAGAGCAAAAGGAACATTCTTAGTCGTAGCCAAGGTACATTGCCAGCTAATGTAGGGCAGTATACCAGGTAAAACAATAATAATATCACATGTTCAAGTTGCTACATCTTTTCGTCACAGACATTGAAGACTGATTGATCCTGATTACATGATCATTTTCAACCCACATATTGCACCCATACAGGCAATGCTGGCCCAGAAGCTTTGGTGACTATACCGACAAGCTGCCCTCCAAAGTGAATGGCAATGGTGAGCAGTGGTAAGGAACCCAAAAAGAGAGCAACTACCACAAAGGCAGGTGATTGTATGGCAGAGACTAACTGGATGCAAACTATGCATGATCATATGACTAGATGGGTATAACATGGAGTGAGGTGCTGGCCCGACTCTCAACAATGTCAAACTTTGATTCTCATGGACAACACAATCAATTGAGGCAGATACTAGATGGAATGTGTAAACAGAACACATACATAGAGGAAACAAGTGTTGGAGAGAAGAAGGCTATTGGTATGGAACAAGAGTGTAAGCACTGCCAGTTGTACCACTCTGGGTGTGGCAAGGATGCTGAGAGGATCATTTTGTCAATGTAACCCATTGTGCAAGGTAGAGGAGGAATTGAATAAAAGTTCAAAAGGAAGGAGGCTCATGCAAGAAATGCCATCAGCTACTACCAAGGTTCATCATGAGACATCTCAGCCAAGGGGCAAGAGAAAGATAGTATGCAGAATTCAACAAAGACTTCCACAAATCCCCTAACTCAGTTGTGATGTAAGACTCGGAAGTGGGCTGCTGTTGTATGGGATCTATCATCATCTATGTGGATCTGCTGGCAGCAGCAGAATAGAAGGTTGCAGGTGAAGTGGGAATGCCACTGGGAAGTCATGATAGAATTAATATGAACAGTTTCCTCTTGAATGGCCTCATGTCTAATCTTATAGTCTCCCCTAGGCAGACCCTAAGTTTAAGTTGGGTAGGAAGATAGTCATTACTACTATCAGGAGTCTAAGTTATAGACTCAGAGCTGTTAAGATTGTCCCAAAAAAGTAATTACTATAATGGGCTTTTCGCATTCATTCCAAATTATCTCCAGTTCTCATCCTACCATGGTGAGAAAGGTTACTGGTGTAGTATCTATAGTGGATAACGAAAGAAAAAATTCCAACCTGTGCAAAATATACATTCAGTGGATAACTGAAATCAACAGCGTGCACTTTCAGTGGAAAAAGTAACTGAATTACTACTAATGCGTCGATTTGTTAGGCAAGGATCCGACCGCGATCGTATCGTCATGGTCCTGTGTTCCGTTTCGTGTACCGTCTCGCTTTCTCCCGTCCGCCGTTCTGTCCGTCCGTAGTACTGTACTACTTAGTCACGGTGGTGTGGTCGCCAGGGTCGTGCCGCCGACGACACGCACGTTCGTACTTCGTCGTGCTCGCGCACTCTCTCGCTCGTTCTTGTAATTCCCGTCTCATCGTGTATCTTTTGGGTCCGCGCAGGTAAATTTCGGACGCTAAGCATCGATACACTACCTGATACGATCAGACAGGTAAGGGTCTCTCCGGACAACACGACCCAGTGGATGATCTACACATCAAGGTGTTCAAGCTGCGGTACACATCGTCACGAGTTCTTGGTGCCCCTTGCTTCAGTAATGAAACCGAGCATCTCAATATCATGAGCAGCCTTGATAGGTAGTCCGTCTCTTGCATCCTGTGGTCTCCGTACGTCAATATAATTCACGTATGGTGGGTATTGCACGTCATTTTCTACCCCCGCCCAATCGAAGTCAATGATCATCAGTTTCGTCCTATCCCTGTTGACAAAGATGTTCGTCTCGCGTATGTCTCCATGGACCAGCTGCCGAGCGTGCAGTGTCTTCAACTGCATCTCGATAGTTTCTAACGCTGATCTAGGGAGCCGCTCGGTGTTTGGCAAGTCAGCCAATAAATCGTAGCCAACCAGATCGTCCATGACTATCATGTACCAACCACCAGGGAGAGCTTCGAATCCTCGTAATTTGGGCGCGAAACCTAGGTTTGCGGAGTGCAGGTGAGCCTCCTTCGAGTAACGTTGTGTGAATTTGATGCAGATCTGAACTGTAGGGTCCCCTTCGAGTGTACCGAAAAATACGAGCCTTGTCTTCTTGCCGCCCTCGTTGAGCTGCTTCGTATAACGGATGGTTTGCACGCTCTCATCTTCGAGAGAAATAAACACTGTATAATATGGGAATAGCATATCGTGGGACTGGTGTTCTTTCACGAGGCCGTTGGCTAAGTCTTCATAATATGTTTTCAGCGTTCTGAGAGCTTTGCGGAACGCGGCCATGTGACGTGCCACGGTGAGCTGGATTCGGGTATCGGTGGAATGATAGTGGAATGACAAAGGGGTGGAAAGGACTTGCACGACAGGCCGTACATTCCACACGGCACCAGCGAACACCATGTATGGCCCTGGAGAAGAGAGTTTTGTTAGTCGATACCGACAATGTTAAAAATGAATACCCACCAAACGCTAGCAGAAGAAAATAAGGCAAGGGAAACTTCGACCGTTTGGGTGCGTACGTCTTCGTTGACTCCAAGTAGTATGAGATAGCTTGCATATATGGGTCCGAGCCTGAGGATCCCACCTCATTCTTAAACTCGGCGATGAAGAAGGGAGGAAGGGAGGAATTGTGATTACCGACGGAGAGGCTGGAGTCCATTTTGTAACGCGTTCTTCGGACCTCTGTGGAGAGGTTGAGGTTGATATGGACCCCTTGAAATACCTTGTCAACCGCTTTTACACGGTCGTCTTCGCTTCCGTGGAGATCCGACATGACATTCGCCAGCATTCCAACGAACTGGTTATCGTCTTCTGTCATTGTTCCGGTGTGGCAGTCGTCTTCAAACTGGCCGAAGACCGGATGCAGCAGAGTTACAGGAATGAGTTCTTCGGGGCCACGAGGGCGGCCACAGGGTATCTGCGTTGTTTGACTGCCTTGGGTTGCACGAAACTCAGAAGGTTTCGAACTCTCAGATGGTGACTTCTTGTTTTGAGCACGCTTTTGGATGAAGGTATCTCGCGCCGTTGCAATTGGATCCGCTGCTCCAAAGCCGCCCGAGTGCGAGAACGGGGGAGGATTCGTCGACCCTGTCATGCAGGAATCAGAAGGTATCAGGAAGACGACACAGTCAACTTACTGGTACTAGGGGAAACTTCAATGACAACACGTAAAGGAGCGAGGACTGGCACACCGAGGAAATTGAGCGCCAAAGCGTCCTCTTTGAATAGTTCACCGTCACCCGTCTTGTTAAGACACTCTCGGAGTT
>JBBPLL010000707.1:0-14039 GCA_038089755.1 Leccinellum rugosiceps | reverse complement strand
TAGATACAAACATATCCTGTACATATATAAACCTGGTGGTTTAACCCCAGGTAATTAACGAAGTCTCTCCTTTGCTCTTCTGTCACTCTGTCACTCTGTCACTATCTGTCACTCTGTCAGACTCTGTCACTCTCTGTCAGACTCTGTCACTCTCTGTCACTCTCTGTCATTTTCTGTCATTCTGTCATGATTCTGTAGCCAAAGTGCTAGTTTGCTGATGCCACCATTTCTTCCTGAAACGTTTTCAGAGCCCACTCCCCCAATGAAGAACAACAACCCCCTCGCTCTTCATTCCCCGCCACTCAACCTTTAGCTCATTAAACAGCTGAAGAGGCCGAACTCAATCTCCAATGTTGAATTCGTGCAGCAGCCATTCCCAGACCCTCCCACATACTCACTCCCCCACTGGCTCCATCTTCCCCTTCTCACTCCCCTTTTCCAGACCAGGCCAGAGTAGCTCCCCCCAGGATGCCTTCAGAGTTAAAGGTAGGACTCCTAGATGATTTCTCAGGAGAGAGTAAGGATGCCAATCATTGGCTGTTGGCCATGAAGGCCTATTTTATGATTAACGTGGCTCTCTACACAGATGAGACGAAGCTGCTTGTTTTATTGAACAAGATGACCAAGGGAAATGGACTCCCTTTTGCTGAAAACTGGTATGCCAAGATGGCCAATGCCAATCTCCCCAAAGCCAACAGGAACTATGAAGCGTTCCTACAAGACTTTCAGTCAACCTTTTTTCCATACAATGTTGCCTTTGAAGCCTGTCGCTCCTTAAGGAAGTTGTGACAAGACCACCATGATAAGGAACATGGCTTCCAGAAATACGTATCTGAGTTTCAACTCCTTGCCTCCTGCTCTGGTATCACTGACCAGGACTTCCTCCTCGAACACCTCACCACTGAAATGGACCGGGAGATAGTTAAGATGATCCTCTCCCAACAGGTTCAGCCCACCACCACCAAGGCTTGGATTGAACAAGCCTCAAAGTATCATGCTCAGCAAAGAAGAATTGCCAATGTTCTAGCAGGACGAGGAGGAGGATTCTCTTGCTCCCACACTGCCAACCCTAACGCCATGGACGTTGACATTATTAGAATGTCCCCCATTGACTGTGCTCGCCATATGTGCGAGAACCATTGCTTTATTTGTCACAAGGTAGGATGCCACATGAGAAAGCATCCTCGGAACCCTTTCCTGCACACAACCCATGCTCTCTTCCTTTCCCACTGCTCACCCTCTTGCTCAACCTTCCACTGAAGAGGTAGAACTAGACCTCCAATGCCGAATCTAAGCTGCAGCAATCCCTGAACCACCTTGTCCACTGACCCCTTCTTCTCCTTCTTCCACCCCTTCTAGATCCCCATCCCCCCCGGCCAAAGTAGCTCCCTCCAGAATGCCTTTGGAATGAAAGGCAGGACTCCCAGATGATTTCTTGGGGGATAGTAAGGATGTCAATCATTGGCTGTTGGCCATGAAGGCCTACTTTATGATCAATGCAGCCCTCTATACAGATGAGACCAAGCTGCTTGTTTTGTTAAACAAGATAATCAAGGGAAATGGAATCTCTTTTGCCAAAAACTGGTATGCTAAAGTAACAAACCTTATCCTCCCCGAGGCTGACAGGAACTATGAGGTGTTCCTAAGAGACTTCCAATCCAACTTCCTGCTATATAATGTCATCTCAGACATGTTGATCATTGAGAAAACTATGACAGGACCACTGAGACAAGGAACATGGTTTCCAGAAGTATGTGTCCAGATTCCAACTCCTCGCCTCTTGGTCAGGCATCACTGACCAAGACTTCCTCCTCAAAAATCTTGCTACTGGCATGAATCAAGAGCTCATCAAGATGATCCTCTCCCAAGAAGTCCAGCCTACCACAGCCAAGGGATGGATCAAACAAGCCTTGAAATAACATGCCCAGCAAAGAAGGATCACTGATGTTCTAGCAGGACAAGGAGGAGATTTCTCTCATTCCCACTCCACCGGCCCTAACACTATGAACATCAATTCTGTCTGTCTTTCACCTATCAATAGGGCATGTCACATGCAGGAAAACTGCTGTTTTATCTGTCACAAGGTAGGGTGCCATACCAGCAAACACCCTCATCCTTCCACCCCCTGAACCACCACTACCACGACCCAGAGAACCCCTGCTCCCCATTGCCCCTTCCTCCCCTTCCCCACTTAGAAAATATGTCAATGAGATTATCACTGGACAAAATATCTCAAAAGAAGAGATTCTGAATGTCCTCTAAACTGCCTGCGAAGAAACCTCTGAACCTACATCTACCCCCAAGGAACCCATAGTAGCCAATGTAACCAAGGTAAAAGAAGTCTCAAATGAATCGGATTTTTGACAAGAAGTTCTAGTATGGCATCTAGTCCTCCTGTATGACTCACACCTGTTATCTGTACCACCTCACATGCCAATCTATTGTAATCCCCATTTCCCTCTCACAGAAACAGTTACCTAAAAACGTCGAAAACAAGGCCCTCATTAACAGCCTGAGTGGAGTATCAGGAAACTTCATTGATCAATGACTCATCTCTAAATATACCCTATCTACCTCTCAACTGTCAAAACCCCTAGCTGTGTCTAATGTAGATGGCACAACCAACAAAAATGGAGTTATCTGTCTTACTACCAGCCTTGTCCTTTCCATCAATGAGTTCTCAACCCCCATAAATTTCTTTGTTATTAACTGTGGAAAGGAAGACATGATCCTGGGACTCCCTTGGCTCTAAAACCATAACCCCTAATTCAACTAGACCACTGGAACCATTGACATCCCCCTCTTGCCTGTCCTTGCCCAATTCTGACATAACCGAACAACAGTACCTGGTATGGTACCTCAGTAAACACCTTTTTAAGAAAAACCTCTCCACTACTTATGGGCTAGTGACCAATAAGACCACTATCTCCATGGAAGCCACCATCACCGCTGAAACGAAGAAAGCCTTCCTCCCTTCTCAAATTGCTGATTTCTCTCACATCTTTTCTAAACCACCCCATCATACCATCAAACTCAAGGAAACCTTCGTTGTTACGCTTGTGTCTTTCTAAAGATGTACGTCCTTCAATGGATGTCTTCTCGACTTTACCCTGAGAGTAGATGCTCCAGGGGCTCATGAGGAATGCTACCTATCTTCTGATGAGGAATTCACGAAGAGTCGCGTCAGTCGGTCGAGGACTAAGCAATTGAAGGCCAATGTCAAGGCCTCTGGGTGATCACGGGAGGTCTCACAAGAACTAATGCTCAAGTGGATGACAAGGTAGAAGACGCTAGATTGTGTAGAACTAACTAAAGAACACCATCGTGCTACGGCGTGTATTTGTAGGTAATGGTACAGTGCACAGACCAAGCTGTGTGCATAGGAGTGAAAGAGAGAAGAACATAGAAGGAAAGTGTATGTGTAATATGGAGAGAGAGGAGAGAGAAAAAGGAAATGGTATGTGTACTACTTAACGAGAGAAAGACATAAAGGGAAAGTTGTCACGTGTCTGTCTAAACAGGAGTGTCTATGACAAAAGCATCGTCCTCGATGAAATGGAGGGAAAAAGGATAGTCCTGAGTCGTGAACATGGCCTCTACCATGGGAATACCTTCCAGATGAACCAAAACCATAACATTCATCCCTAAGGTTGCCAAGACCTACTCCCTTAACCCTAAAGAACAAGAGGCATGCTCTGAATTGATGAAGGAAAATCTTGCTAATGAATGCATTTCCCACTCCCAATCCCACTAAGCCTCTGCTTTTGTCTTTGTCCCAAAGAAAGATGGATCTCTCTGTCTGTGTCAAGACTACCATTACCTCAACAAACACACTATTAAGAACACTAGTGTATCCTCTTCCCTGTATCCCCGATCTCATCAACAAACTCATTGAAGGGATTCTTACTGTTCACCAAGTGTGACATTTGTTGGGGGTACAACAATATACTCATCTACCCTGAAGATCATTGGAAGGCTACCTTCATCATCCCTGACAGACTTTATGAACTCAACATCATGTTTTTTTGGGTTCTGTCACACCCCCGAAACCTTCTAGCCTAGCCTTTATTATCGAATTTTTGCTGATTTCATAGCCAAAGAATGGCTTATCATCTACATCGATGATTTTCTTATACACAGTGGAGATGATGTGAAACTTCACTAGAACCTAGTCCAAAAGGTTCTTGATTGTCTTGATCGCTTCCGTGAACATAAACTCTATCTCAAACTTAAGAAATGTACTTTTGCCGCCTGTGAAGTTGACTTCCTTAGACTCATTATCCGGGAATGTGCCATAGTAATGGACCCCACCAAACTCTCTGCCATCAAAACCTGGACTCCTCCCTAGTCTGTGAAGGCAATCTGCTTCTTTCTGGGATTCTGCAACTTCTATCACAAATTTATCCCCAACTTCATCTCCATTGCCTAACCTCTCATTAATCTCACCAAGAAGAGCTCTTCTTGGGAATGGTCCCTCCCTATGAAACTGCCTTTTGTGCTCTCCAATCCGCCTTCCTTGCTCGTCCCATCCTCACCATGCTGATGTCTCCTTGCTCTTCACTGTAATGACTGATGCCTCCCTTACCACCTCCAGTGCTATCCTCATGTACTCCAATGGTGACCTTCATTCTTGCCTCTATCTCTCTCATATGTTTTCCCTCACTGAACAGAACTATAACATCTATGATTGCAAACTATTGGCCATCATCCACACCCTCAAAGAATGATGTCACTACCTTCAGGATACTGGCTGATCTGTCACCATTCTCACCAATGATAAGAACCTGACCTATTTCCATCAATCCCATAAACTCTCTCGCTGACATGCTCAATGGCAATTCTTCCTTTAAGACTTCAATCTCATCTTCCATCATATCCCTGCCTCTGCCATGGCCCCTGCTGACGCCCTCTTCAATCACTCTGAAGTTGACACCTCCTCTGACAATCTGGATATTACTCTACTTCCTAACTTGCTATTTGTTACCTTCTTGGATGTTGTTCTTAATAAACTGTCCTCTCTTACCTCCTCTGATCCCTTTGCTTCTGCCACTCTCTCTGCTCTTAACAAGGGCACCTCTCTTCTTTCTCATTCGTTCCTCTCTGACTGGACCTTTTCTGATTTCAAACTTTATTTCAAAAACCATCTCTATGTCCCTGCTTCCCTTTATATCAATATTGTCAAATCACTACATAAATCACCCACTGGTGGTCATGGTGGTATTTTACATACTCAGAACCTTGTTTCTCGCAATGATTGGTGGCCTAGACTCTCTTCCTTCATTCGTCATTTTGTTACAGGTTGTGACACTTGCCAAGCCCATAAGATTAATACTCACCCTCCACACCTTCCCTCTCTCTGCTCTCCTCCTTCACTACATATCCTTTCAACAAATCTCTATGGACCTGATCACCAGTCTCCCTTCTTCTTCCGCCCCAGCCTTCAATTCCATTTTAGTCATGGTCAACCATAGTCTTATGAAGGGGATAATATTCTCCTTCCCTGTTACAAGACAGCCTCCACTGCAGACATTGCCACACTCTTTTTCCAACATATTTTCCCTTGCTTCAGCCTCCATGACTGCTATATCTCTGATCATGGACCAAACTTCACCTTCTGCTTCTTTAGAGAACTCACTTGCCTCATCTAGTATGACCTTGCCCTGTCCTCGGCCTACCACCCTTAGGCTTAGGCTAATGGCACAACCAAATGAGTAAACCAAGAACTCAAGACTTACCTTCACATTTTCTGTGATGGAAAGACTGACATTTGGGCAGACCTCCTCCCAATGGCTAAACTCTGCCATAACTCTTCCATTCATTCCATAACAAACTGCTCCCCTTGCTCGCTTATCTTGGGATATGAACCCCAGTCCTATCCTCCAATCAGAAAGACCCTTCTTTCTAATCTTGAGGAATGATTATCATTCCTATCCAAAGCCACATTCCATGCTTCTAAACTATTGTCCTATCAGGAAACCCCTGAATATGGTCTGAACTTCCTATCTCCACCCCTGAGGAGATAGAAGGCCAGGAAGAATACAAAGTAGACAAGATTCTCTTACATAGTGGAACATGAGGCTGCCAATACCTCATAGCTTGGAAAGGATGGCCATTATTGGAGAACACCTGGGAGATTAAACAAAATCTCTCCCATGCACTGCGACTCCTCTCCGCTTACAAACAACACAACCTTTTCCACTTTCCTTGGTAATCCCCATGTCTATTCCCACTCATACTTGCTGCCTGTCCTGCTGTGTTTCTCCCTCTATGTCTCCTCCATTTGATGTAGTAGTTCCTAACCTATTCGATGCCCCTATTTATAATCTCATCTTTGCCAATGTTTTGGAATCCCCCACTCTTCTCACTGCTGTGGAGTGGGCCATATTCACTCTATCTCCTCCTCAGCATTTTTCTACTCCTTTCCACAATGCTATCCAATTATATCACACATATGCTTGTCTTAACCTTTTTATTTCTTTGGACCACAATATTCCTTCTTCCATCTCTGCCTCCATAATGGACACACTTTTTGATTTACATATCTGAAGCTTTGATATCCTTCATCACTCTCATTTCTCCAACTCTATCACCCTCCTTTCCATTGATTCTCTCTGGCCTATCATCTGTCCTCTCTGGGAGAGTATGCTGGAAAACCAGCACAATGCCTACCTGGAACTCCTTGCATTCTATTTCAATTCCTTTCAGCCCAAGTGCCCTGCT
The DNA here is from genome assembly GCA_038089755.1 of Leccinellum rugosiceps. NCBI lineage: Eukaryota > Fungi > Basidiomycota > Agaricomycetes > Boletales > Boletaceae > Leccinellum > Leccinellum rugosiceps. The sequence goes on along the minus strand of JBBPLL010000707.1, from coordinate 7,319 downwards.
GCACCACCAGCAAGATCTTTTATCGGCAGGAGCACTATCCCTTTCCTCTCACTTGCCCCCAGGGTTTTGAAATATTCTTCAAGTTCGAACAGCCCTCTAATCTCACCTGCTTTGGCATCAAGTTATCACCATGCTCCTCAAACTCCCCCATCCCCCTCACTCAGCCACCAATGCTGCATCCACGGCACTTCCATCATCAAAACCCCTGACCTCCATTATTCCTCTTCTGAACTATCCCCATCTCCACCTCCACCTCCATCCCCACCCCACCGCTGCATATTCCCATGCTGGTCCAGAATGATTATGGAAATGATCCTCACACTGCAATGACCCCAGGGTCCTCCTTGCCCAGTTTGTGCTAGCATCGATTATGCTTACCCTGAATGCACTGATTATTGGTGCAATGTATACAGACAGCATGAATACAACACTCTCTCCTGTCTGCGTCTTCACTTTTGTGGACTCTGTGAGAGCTATGAACACTTCCCAGTTGAAGGCAACCCTTAACTCAATACTAAGCTCTAGGCATCTCATACAAAATACTAGAGAAGAGGGAGCAAGAGCAAGTCCAAAGTGAGGGGAATCCCAACTAGTTGTGCACTTCCAAGGGTTTGAAGTTCTGGATTATCACCAGTTCTTACCTTGCCATGCCAATGATGCCCTCAAAGCCTCCCTCTGTCCAAACATTGCTTTCCACAATCTGCATCCCTATCATCCTTTGGTCCAGGCTGACTGGAATCAACAGTTTGACCAACTCCAACATCACTGCTTCTCACAGGATTAATCTGCCTTTGCTCAACGTGCTTGACATATCCAAGAAGCAGTTAGATCTTGACAAAATCTAGCCAAAGATGACCCAGAGGCTCAAGGAGTACTTCAAGATCTTCACCAAGACGCTGGAAGACTTAGATCGGGAAATTCTTATTCTTCAGGATGAAGTGAACAATGTTTTAGAATGTGGCATGGACCTTTTTGTTTGTTCACCTTGTATCTTATCCTTTCCATTACCAGGTTTCATTAACAGTGCTTATGTTTTCAACAACTTTGATAAAGACACTACCTTCTTTCACATCAACAGTATAGACAAAGACATCTTTATCTATCTCTATTCTTTGCATGATGAATCCAGACTGGTTTTATCCACTAGACTCCTTTCCGACGATACTATTCCAAATCCACATCATTTTGTGCAGACTTTCTTTTTGGATTTTGAACATCTAGACCCCATTCTCTATTCTGGGGAAACTTGGTCATTACATAGTAGGTCTATGAAGAAGAAAGAATGGTATTTGGGTTTTAATAATCTTTACACATGTCAAAACATCAAGGACCCTGTTGTGGAAAAAGAGAAACATTGGAGGACGATCTTGGAGATGTATACAGAGGAAACACAATAGACAGAGGAAATGGGGAGATGTAGTAGATGATTTGGACATTGTTGTCAATCAGACGCAAAGTCCAAATCCATTGAAAACTACATCAGATGCAGGAGTTTCACCTTCTACTCTCAAAGTATTATTTTATACAATGTTCACTGATGACATATCTGCAAATCTCCTGCCATACCATCTACAATGGTTTTGACCTCCTCAGATATCAAAGTTGACAATTCTCTTCTTTCCTGTATCCCTATGCTGCAGAAGTAGCTCAACCATCCTACTAAGTTGGTTAGCTCAAGTCAAGAATCTCTTGTCTGCCTATAGACTATTCAAGTTTGTCAACAGAACCTGCACATATGCAGGTCTCCAGGGTGCCAATGTCAATGGGCAGAAAGCTATCTCTCGATGACTCAGACCTAAATCTGGTTGAATACTCCTATGGCACAGATGCTGCCACACCCTCTCATGCCAAGCACATCTGGGACACCCTTGCTAGTCTTTGTAGCAAGGGTGGCATCTCTGGTCACTTCTACCTTCTACATGATATCATGCAGAAGAGAATCTCACCAAAGTCTCCAGCGACTAATCTTGCTGAGATCACTAGTGGCTTCCAACAGTTAGCATCTGCTGGCATCAATTTGCCAGAATCGTTCTGAGCTATGCTCACCCTCACTCACCTTCCCCCTAACTATGCCAATTGATCTACCATCATCCACTCAGTCGATGAGGCATGATTCACAATGAATCGTATATTGAAGATGATTCTTGTCATCAGATTAGTGAGACTCATGCTGGCTCTTCCCATTCTTCCCCATAGGCTAATAGGACAAACATCATTCGTCGCGGTCTGCCACAACAATAATAGCATGATTAGAACCATAACCAGACTGGTCAATCCACTGGTTACACAATGAACTCTGGTGGTTATCAGAACCAACAGAAGAAGGGTGGACCCAAGAAATCCACTTGTCCAGGAAAGCAACAATGTCAGTGGTATACCGACAGGAAGAATAAAGGAAAAGGAAAGTACTGGCACATGCCAATGAGGTTGAGATGAATGGCTTTGCCCACAGCATTGAGGGACAGGAGGAAGATGGAACAATGATGACCATCGATTATGAGCAAGTTGCTCACATTGTGGAGATGCAGGTAGACCAGACCATCGCCGGATCTTGGGCTGACAAGATTGATACAGGGATGATTATTATGGCAGGGCCTTTACAGCCCTTTCCATCCAGCTTCTTCAATGAAAGTCTCTTCTGAAGCAAGCATGGTCTCATTCCAGGGACAAAGGAAGAAGAAGAAGAAACAGACCAAAGTCACGGTCTCGCTTAGAGATTTAGTGTCTAGCCATTCTTTTGGTGCTATTAACACTCTGGTAGATGCTGCTCTTTCTCTACCTACTGAGACGGTGTTACCGCAGTAGAAAACCCTTTGGGTTTTAATGTTTATGATCCTAGAGATTACAAAGTTCCAGACCCTATCATATAGAGATGTTAAATTCTGGATTAGATAACAAGCAGGCAATGGTACTTGATCAATTACTTTTATTCAGGTGCTTTCGTGCTTTGGGAGATCTCTGCAAATGACTTTGCCTGCAACCACTAGATGATTGACAGTGGTTGACTGACCATCTTAGTCCTTATCTTGATGACTTTGCTTATCTCAATGAAATGACCCACTATACTGTTGTTGTGAATGGTCAGAGGATTTCACTTCATGAACCTGGCAAAATCATTGTCAAACAGCAATTGTTACCTTCGATTGTTCTTACAGGTGTTTGGTATGCTCCGAAAGTGACCTATCATCTCTTATTGATTCCAATGTTGACCAAACAAGGCTATAAGTGCCAGATTGAAGGCACTCAGACTTGCATTTGGAACGCTAAAGGAGACTTGGTAATATAGGTGTCTGCTTTATTTCCAAGGAACAACCTACACTGGTTTCAGTCAGCTACGATTACTCTGGTTATACATGTTCTCTCTTCTCTAGTATCTGAGGAGGATTATACTTTGTGGCATTCTTCATCCTCCCCAGCAGAATGGCTGGGCAAAGAGATTCAATTGCACTATGCTTGAGAAGGCAGAGGCGATGTGCCATCATGCATGTATGCCTAAATCTTCTGGCAAGATGCTATAGAAACAGCTGTTCATGTGTATAATTGTCAACCAGTATGGCGTGTTAATTGGAAGACTCCTGTTGAATTATTCAATGGAAAGAAACCCAATATCTCTTACTTTCAAGTATTCAGTTGCCTTGCATATGTTCATATACCCCAAGAGACTGGACAGGATAAGCTCACAGCAAAAGCTGAGGAGATGACCTTTATTGGTTATGCTCTAAATACAAAGGGATACCATTTCTGGTCAGGTAAATGACATTGTGTCTTTATCTTGCCCAATGCCATCTTCAACAAATCAGTATTCCCTCATTGTTCCAAAGGACAAGAACACAGACCACTCTATTCCAGTCGAAGACAAAATCTTGACTAACAACAATCTCACTAAGGAGAAACCTCATGAGAATCTGGAACCTTGATGAGATCATTTCTATCCTATCCCTCCACTACCATATGATTATGGAGGAGACTTAGGAGATCCATGACATCAAAATCAAGATCCACTTCCACAGGATGATCTCTTTGAGGATATTCCTAATACCAATGATCCTGCAGGACCTCTAGATATAGAGAGACCTCATACTCCTGAGGATCATTAACAATGATCACTAGATACCTCACCAATGGTACCTGGAAAGAAACATCCAAAACTGGAAACTGGTCATCGATAGGATCCTCTATCGAAGATCGACACCAATATAAGCAGTATGTATATGCTTCCACTAGACAAAGAGGATTTACCTCCTCCATCAAAACATTGGTTAGCACCTCAACAGCAGAGGAATGAAACATCACCCAAGTTCAGAACCAATATCATCCTACAAGGGATGACCAGTTTGCAACTCATATTCCACCTACTCCAGTAGAGGTTCAATGATCAAATCAAGTTCCAGTTCCTCAGATCATTCCAGAGAACATATATGGATCTCAACTGCCAATTGACATTGAACAAGACCTACATGATTGATCGATGACTCCACTTGAGGAGGAGTATATTCGACCTGCTGATCCTATGAACATCTTACCCTCAAATCATGAAGATGATCCCAATAGATGTATGAGTCTGTCAATGTTCATCACATCAGTACTCTCCTCTCAGCTGCAATTGCACCTGACTTTGTTCCAAAGCAATACAGAGATGTTCTTAAACTACCTCTGATAGAACAGAAGACTTGGAGATTGGTGATGGATTTTCAGAAGAGATGAAATCTCTATATGACCAAAAGGTCTGGAATCTTGTTGATCTACCTAAGGGTCATCATCCCATCAAGGGAAGATAGATATTTGCTCAGAAGTCAGACAGACGCAAGAAAGCACACTTCATCGCTACAGGTTTCACGCAAATCTTTGGAATTAACTATGAAAACACCTTCACTCCAGTTGCACAGTTTGAATCTGTTCCCAACCTCATTGCTATGGCAGCGCTGAATAGCTGGGAGCTATATGCTCTAGATGTCAGAACAGCTTTTCTCTTCAGAGAACTAGATGAAGAAATCTACATGGAGCAACCAGAAGGTTTCATTATCAAGGGTCAGAAGATCAAAGTCTGTCAACTACATAAGTCAATCTATGGACTGAAGCAAGCTGCGCTTCAATGGAATAAGTAGCTACATAAATCCCTTCTAGAAATGGGTTTCAAGCACTCAATCTCTGATTCAGGCACTAATATCAATATAATCAGTCAGGAGATTATCATTCATATCATTTATGTTGATGACACACTTTTTACTGGTAGTAATTTAAGACTCCCTCATAAAGAAGCACATCACCGACTTTGAGAAAAGATGGAAATTGCAAAACCTTGGAATTGCTTCTGAATATCTAGGCATGAGGATCACTTGTGATTGACCAAAAGGGCTACTTTATCTTGACCAAACCTGCTATACAGTGAAAGTTATTCAACATTTTGGTTAGGAAAACTGTAAACCAGTCGCCACTCCTCTCCCTACCAGATATAATCTGAGACCACATCCAAATGAAGCTTCTCCCTCACTTCACAGCCATATTAGTCGATCATCAGATCACTGTTATGTATGTATCATGCTTGGCACTCGTCCAGATATAGCCTTTATGGTTATCAAGATGTCTCAATTCTCCGCCAACCCCTCCGAGGAACATTTGCAAAGAGCCCTTCATATCATAAGATATCTCTCAACAATGAAAGACCTTTGCATCATGTGCTCGAGTTGAGATTGGACCCAACAAATGGTCTTATCACCCACAGTGATACTGATTGGGGAGGAGATGCTGGAACATCCAGATCTACAACTGGTTATGTCGTTTATCTAGCAAACACTCCTATATCTTGGAATAGCGAATACCAAAAGCATGTATGACTTTCCTCCACCGAAGCAGAATATTGTGGTATGACTGCTACAGCCAGGCAGTTACAATGGCTTCGTAACTATTTCTCAGAACTTAACTGTCCCTTGAAAGCCATTCCCATGTGTTGTGACAACCATGGAGCCATATTCCTTGCTTCAAATCCAGCTCAAGAAGGATGCATCAAACATGTTTGTATACATGAATATTTCATCCATGGGGCAGTTGAATTTGGTGACATAGATATATTCTACATTCCTTCGAATTGGAAATTTGCCAATATCTTTACAAAGAACCTTCCTAGGGTTCCATTCGAAGCTGGTAGAAAAGCCCTTGGTTTGATTCTACTTCCATCTTTTTCTCCTACATAAAAGTAATGCTTATCCTCAAGCAAGGAGGAGTGTTGAGATTCATAGATTCAGTTCTATTCATTATATGATATCTTGTAGTGTGACAAGTTGTCACTACTACTGACACTTAGATGTGACACATTAATCATGTGATCGGTCAGGTATCTTATCTCTTATCTTTTTATCTTTCTATTGCTTATCATATTACTCATCACATAGATAAGCACTTATATCCTACTAGTATTGGATGATAAGTTATCATTACTGTGAATGACTCATATCTTTGTCATCCTGCTTCTCTGACATTCCATCCATGATGTTCTATTGTCATTCCCTACTATAGGAGATACATACATAGATACAAACATATCTGTAGCATATATAAATCTGGTGGTTTAATCCCAGAACAATATTGAAGTCTTTCCTTCACTCTTCCATCACTCAGTTCACACAACTACTAAGAGTATCACTCTATGTACTTGTTTCTCTTGTTCAACACCACCTTCAGTTTAATGGTGAGTATCTCCCATTGTTGTCTTATGCTCCCACCTTTGGCTACTGCACTCCACATTGAGACTTGCTATCTTGATAGAGGGTTCTGCTGTTGATGACATCCAGTTGCTCGGGCCATTGATGCAGGTGTGGTAGGAAAAGTGTTACAGTTTTGGTTTACCCGGAGGGAATCCCTATGGTAGAGGCCACGTTCACAACTAGGGACTATCCATTTTCTCTTCATCTTCTGGAGAACAATGCTTTCATCATAGATACTTCCATTTTGATGGACACGTGATATCTTTCCTTTCTTGTCTACCTCTGGGCTTGTAGTACGCGTACCATTTCCTCTTTTATGTTCCTCTGTCCTTCTATTACATGTACTCCCTTCCTTTTATGTCTTCTTTCCTTTCACTGCTATGCACACAGCATGGTCTGTGCACTGTACTTTTACCTATAAATACCTGCCGTAGCACGATGGTGTTCCATCAGCAAAACAGCATATTGGACCTTCATGCGCTCCAGATATGACAGAATCTCCAGCTGTCCACAGCTACTCCAAGTCTTGACAGATCTCCCCAGATCTCCCAGAAATCCCCAGATATACAGCCACATAGAGACAGACACAGCACAGCAAGCCCCAGAGTTCTCCAGTAA
>JBBPLL010000706.1:0-14057 GCA_038089755.1 Leccinellum rugosiceps | reverse complement strand
TACCATCCGCAAACAGATGGTCAGACCGAAAGAGTAAATCGCGATCTCATTGTGTATCTAAAGGCCTTCATTTGCAAACGACAAGAAGATTGGGTTGATTACGTCAAACTCGCCCAATTTCAGCACAATAACTCGCTCTCCACTGCCACCGGAGAAATACCTTTCGCCATAACACGCAATTATGCTCCGCAATTAGGTTTCGAAAAGACATCACAAAGTGCTGCTGGATCTGTCATAAAAGAGATAGGAAAGGCACATGCCAACATTAAACAAGCGCTGGAACGCAATAACGAAAAAATGAAAAAGACCGCGGATAAACATAGATCCGAAGCACCCGAATACCAAAAGGGTGACAAGGTTTGGAAATCCACAGAGAACCTCCGCCTTCCCTATACAGCCAAGAAGCTCACACAGAAGTGAATTGGCCCTTTCGAGATTCTGCGAGTCTCTTGTAACTCGGTGACTTTGAAGTTACCTAAAACCATGTCCTTCTGTGCCACCTGCAACGTCAGCGACGTAAAACCTTATCAAGAACCTCTGCAGGGACAACCAACATCTTCGAGACCAGACGCAATCATCGTCTCAGATGAAGGATATGGAGAACACGAGATCGATTTCTTGGTTACTTCTCGATTACATAAAGGGAAGCTGGAATATCTCGTTCGTTGGAAAGGTTTTGACGAAACCGACAACGAATGGAAATCTGAACTGGAGCTAAAGCATGCTTCGGAATCCATCTCGGACTTTCATTTAAAGCATCCGGATGCTCCTCGCCGCATACGCGGACTTTCTTTATTTGAATTCTCTTCTTTATTTAAAACCATGGGACCTGATTATTCTCCCAAACCAACAGCGACTCGTCTGGAATTCGAGTCTTTAAGGGGGGGGTAATGTTATAAACGCTATTTCTTAACCTAGCTTTTAGGGTTACATAAGCCACGTGACTTCTACTTTTATCCATATCACGTGTAGCTTAGTAATTCCTTACGTAATAGTTCCAGAAACATTCCTTATCTATGACATCATAGGCACATGATCTTATCTTAACCTCATGGTTGCCTCGAGTAGTATTAGTCATGTAATTATCTCACACCTGCCCTAAAAGTCCCTGGCAATATATAAGGGCAGCAAGTTCGGACAGACTCTCTAGTCTTGTCCACTTGTGCATCACGCATTAAGGCCTGACCCCCTACTTCTACCTTTCCCGTTCGTGGTTGAGTCCCTGGTTTGATAGGCTTAAGAGCAATCATAACAGCAACTGACCATTGAACCACGGTCGCGATGTCGCCACAGAACCCCAAACCAGATGTTGACCAAGTTCTTGCCTTCATCCAGGAAGTCGGAACTAGCGGATCATTGGCGCTCTTTCGGTGCGCGCGATCCGGGCCACGGTGTTGGGTGTTTGACCGTCATGTCACGTTTATCTTTAGAGCATAAACTCAACGGTCGACCGTCAACTCTTCATTTTCAAACATGACATACTCAGGATCCATGTTTCCCTCCGACAACAAGTTGCACCCCTCGACCTCTGCACCCTACGTTTCTGGTGACCTCAAATTTCGACTTGTAACAGAATACAGTATACATGCCATTCGGGAAATACCTCTTTAGTTGCGAGGGAACATACCCCTCCATAAACCTTCCACGCGTTCCTGGACAGCAACAAGAAAGTCAGCGTCCACCATTCCTACAAACGAAGATGCATCCTCACGAAATCGATCACCTTCACGCTCTCCCTCTCCCACAGCGCTCTCTGATACCTCCTCAGCCTTTCCAACTTCTCCCCTTCCAGCGCCTCCTTCAGCCTTAACTCGGCACCCGGCACGAATTTTCCGTGTCCCGTCTTGCAAACGAGTTGGCAGCACGCAAGAAAAGGCACGATCACGCAGTCCGCGTTCGTAAAGTCCTTGCCCAGAGCATACTCACCCCCTCCGACCGCGTTTGGATCAGGAAGTAACGCCTGGACCTTCTCCAGTCCCTCGATTACCTCGTCGAACGCCTCTGGGCCATCGCCGTGGCCAAATTCCAAAAGAGGTTTCATCACGTTACGAGTCACGACGTCGATGAAGAACCGCACGCGGGCGCGCGCAGTCGGGTGAGATGCGGGTGGGAGGAGGCCAGAATCGGGGAAGAGATCAGCTAGGAATTCGAGGATGACAAGAGATTCTGTGAGCTTGAAAGAAAGTGGGGATGGTTCTTCGGGTGGCACATTGGGTCCTCCGTAGGTGATGGTAGGAACCTAACACAGGGAACAGGTCACATTAGCAGTGCGCAAGGAGCCGGGCATGGCTCGGACGGGGGTCGTCGTCACTCACCTTTCCAGTAAGGGGATTGACTTGTGCAAACCACGCAGGTTTGTTGTGAATATCGAGGCCACATGAAGTGTAGGATGCTCCTGCTTCTAGTAACGCCATTTCGACCTGGAAACCACGGATTTGGATGGTCTGTAACTTCACGGATATTTTTCACGAAAAATTATACCATATAACACCATGGTGACAACTTGTACCGCAATCGATCAGCCAGGATCTAGGAGAAGATTGGGCACATTACCTTGAGAGTATCATGGTAGAAAGTAATTTGCTTAGGCATGTCGTTTGTAATTTGAACGCTACTAGGTGCCAGTAGAGATATCTAGTTATCGACAGGGGCCGAGAAGCGACTCAAGCCAACACTGAGGACTTTTATAATAAGCTCGAATCGTCGAAAAAGGACTCGCCATCTGCGCCCTACTAGTAGCTAGTAACGGCACCTCACTACCAATGGTATGGTAATTTGTCATGCTATAGTTCCACCGTAGCTGCGGCTTACAGTAATTAGCGCTTGCCCGGCTTCCTGGCTGGTAACCTCAGGCCAACCCAGCACATGGTCTGAATGGGCTATATATATATAATAACCCTCCCGGCCTCGAAATTTGAAACAGCACACATGATTCGGACGACGATAACAGAACGCGCAAGTCGTGATACACACTTTCAGAAGTTCCGACCCAGCGAGCTAAGTACAACAGTACGTTATCAAACTCTAAACATCGTCACAAGCGCTCGAACTGGTACTGCTCGAATGGATTAAACTAGGTCAGTCAATGAGACTCAGCGTAAATCGACAGCAACAACAAATTGGTCACCGTGCCACTCATGCACGTTATTTGCAGTGCATGGATGGATGGATGAATTCTCGCAGAATGTACGGCATATCATGGGTCTGTGCAAGCAACCATCACTCACTCACGGACACGACTGGGGACAGCGGTGTACTCATGTCAAAGTTTAAGATGCTGAGAGCATATATAAGCTCAACGGCCAACCTCAACTCTTAATTGTTAAATAGCACGAAATCCTTCCTTAGTTGCCAGCGAACATAGCCCTCCATAAGCCTTCCATGCGTTCCTGAACAGCAACAAAAAAGTCAGCGTCCATAATTCCTACCGACGAAGATGCATCCTCACGAGATCGACCACCTTCTTCACCCTCACCCTCTCCCATAGCGCTCTTTGATACCTCCTCAGCCTCTCAAAATTCTCCCCTTCCAGCGCCTCCTTCAATTTTAACTCGGCACCCGGCACGAATTTCCCGAGACCGGTCCTGCAAACGAGTTGGCAGAACGCAAGCAGAGGCACGACTACGCAGTCCGCGTTCGTAAAGTCCTTCCCGAGAGCATACTCGCCCCCGTCGACCGCGTCCGGAAGTAACGCCTGGATCTTCGCCAGTCCCTCAATCATCTTGTCGAACGCCTCCGGGCCACCGCCGCGGCCCGCTTCCAAAAGAGGCTTCTCCAAGTCACGAATCACGACGTCGATGAAGGAGCGCACGCGGGCACGCGCAGTCGGGTTGGACGCGGGTGGGAGGAGGCCGGAGTCGGGGAAGAGATCAGCTAGAAACTCGAGGATGACGATGGATTCTGTGAGCTTGAAAGAAAGTGGGGATGGTTCCTCGGGTGGCACATTGGGCCCTCCGTAGGTGATGGCAGGAACCTAACCCGGGGAACGGTCACATTAGCGGTGCGGGAGGAGACGGGTCGTCGTCGTCGTCACTCACCTTTCCAGTGAGGGGGTTGACTCCTTGTACAAACCACGCAGGTTTGTTGTGAATATCGAGGCCACACGAAGTGTAGGACGCTCCTGCTTCTAGTAACGCTATTTCGACCTATAAACCACGGATTTGGATGATCTGTAACTTCACGTGTAGCGTGAAGAATCAATAATCATACCATATAACACCAAGGTGACAACTTGTACCGCAATCGATCAGCCAGCGTTGGGAGAAGATTCAGTACATTACCTTGAGAGAATCATGGTAGAAAGTGATTTGCTTGGGCATGTCGTTTGTAATTTGAACGTTGGTTGCCAGTATAAGGATATCTATTTATCGACACGGAGTCGCGAAACGATTCAAGCCAACACTGAGGGATTTGTATAATAAACTCGAATCGAAGAGGATCTTATATGGCTCGCCCACTGTGGGCGCAGTTGACGACATCTCCTCACTGCCACATGCTGTCGCTCCACCGTAGCTGCTGCTTACAGTAATTAGTGCTTGGCCGGCCTTCTAGCTAGTAACCTGTCGACCGATTTGAATGTCATGGCTATGTATAAGACAAGGATGAGACTAAGTACCATATGGAAGTCCCGATGAATTCGAGAACTCATCGACTGTTTAATCACTGCGATATTCTGTCGATGAGATCGCTAAGACGCATCTCAAGCCTTTCGACTTCATACTTGGCCGCCCGCTCATCTCCATCCATGGTGATAGCCTCCGTTATCCCTGGCAACGTCGTTGCGCCGTATCCTGAACACATCATTCAGGCACTGCTACCGCTGGGCGGCGAACTTGGAACATACCGGACCACTTTCCTGGGGCCACCCCTAGATGCTTATACCATTCACGGTCCTTGATGCCTTCCTTGGATATGAAGCCTCGTTCGAACGCGATCAGCTTGCCATTGACGGTCTGAACACGTTCGATCGCCTTGAGCAATCGTCTTCGTGGAAAACTGGGCAGCGATCAACAGACTTGTACGATTCAAATTAAAGTCCAATACGAACAAAAAGTCGGTGCATAATCCCCCGTCTTCGGGCACCGGGCACTCCTTCCCAACGTATTTCCCGAGCTTGCATATGCCCTGGCTCATTTTGTGGCATAGTTTTCGTCTGAGCGCTCGTTGCTTCTTCCAGTTCTTTAGAACCTTCCTCAGGTTGAGCTCTGCTTCGGCCTTTTCTGTATCTAGTTGCACACTAGAAACTTGAAGAGCATGAATCAGCTGGCGCAAGTGAGTAGAGTCAACCTTGAGCGACGAATCGACACTAAGTTGTTCCACCCTACAAAAACGATAATCGGTGATAATATTCATGGGAATGACAAACACACGTACCTTTCGAGGTATGATTCTAGCTCGAAGGCATAGTGGGTCGTGTTGAAAGGCAAGATAATGTCACCGGAGAGGCGAAGAACTTGGAGGCCTATATGCTTGGCAATTGCAACCTGAGAAGATCGTCAACTAGAGCCTTATAGCAATCTGGAAACTTACATGCCGAGAGAAAGTAGGATCCCCGTACACCTCTTGCCAGCGCGGAGAGTCGAAAATCGAGTGGTAATGATACACGGGATCGTGCAGAGTGGGCGAGAACCCTGCTTCAGAGCTAGCCACCTGGACGAGGATCAGCTCGGACTACATGATCTCTAACGTTCATATTCCTTACGCCGATGTGTTGCAAAAATACCGAATAATCACTGCCGGATCCCAGTGGTTGTATACCATTGCTGTCCATGGCTGACTGCATTTGTTCATATACAGCAACCGCTTCGGTGTCATAATTACTCCCGAACAGTTTACCGTCATCTAAGCGTGCATCCCAAAGAGATCGTCCATCAATAGTTGGATGGGGAATTTGCTCGGCAGTACTGCGTAGGAGGTGAGAAATGAGTGGCGATGCCGACGCGCTGAGGCGAGATCCGGACACGGATGTGTCTGCGTTGGAGAAATAACATGTAAACCCTTTTGCCCTCGGGAGTTGGAGGCACATACCAAGGTTAATGTAAGCGACGACGTGCTCCCTAATCCAGTCCGCAAAGTCTTCACCCCATTCAACGCTACCCACCAATCCATACTCGGGATATTGTCAGACAAAGATGAGGATAATGAAGGCATTCTTACCTCTTCTCCATCCCAGCTAGCAATCAGAATGGTGCGAAGGGGTTTCCAACCACTGCGCATCAGTGCACCAAAGCCACGAATAGCTTCGTAAACTGATACAGTGCCCGAAGAGGGATCTGCAGCTCCCAGTACCTGAAAGGCGTCGTGACCATTATTTCTCTACCAAGTACGTATGTCATACCCAGGCTCAACGTGCACGTCAGCGCGCATTGCATTCAAGAAGCGGACCACACACCATCACGATGATTCCCAAGCACAACGACTTCGTCCGTAATGTGACCAGGTATAACACCAAATGCATTCCAGATCGGCGTGATTTTCTCTTCAACTGATCAATGACAACATTGTTGAATATATGGCATGTTTAACATCACTGGAATCATACCATTATTAACCACCCTGACAGTGGGTCCTTCATTGCCATTCGCGATTAGGTCCAGCAAGATTTTGGCATTCGCCCACGATATCGGCAAACTGGGAATTGTTGGCCTGTTGACCCCCTCGACTCGCGTGCTATTCTCATAGGCGGGGTAACCTGGAGTCGAAGGATCTCCCGGGTAAATGGACAAGAACTCAACAGATCCCCGTTGTACTGAATTTGGGTTACGGGCAGGCCCGTGAGGGTACCTTGAAGAATTTGAGTATGTCAGGATGCGCTGCGAAACCAGGGAATGACTAACGGTAGGTACCCATTCTCTGTCGTGACAGTGCCATCATCCCGTGGATCCGAGTACATCAACACGGCAAGAGCACCGAGCTCTTCGGCCCCTTTGACCTGGAAACATCGCTTCAACGCATGCATAACAGCGAAATCAACCTTGGAGTACCTTGGGTCCACGGTAATTACCGCCGTAGCGAACGATCACGATTTTCCCGTCAAAGTCGGTTCCTTTTATTTGGTGAACGAAATAATCTCAAGACCAAACAAGGTGGCAAACCATACCTGCCCCAACAAGAGCATCATAGTCCTCCTTCTGCCCATAATTCGCATATACGAGCTTTCCTTGTGCTTCACCGCCACGACTGAGCCCATGCCACACAGGGACAGCCGTCGCATACTCGGTAGCCCCTGCGTCTGTTCCGTCCGAGAATTCCTCCAGATCAGCAGTCCAGATGGGATGTCCATCTTCCCCAAGAACCTCAAAGCTGTGGTTCTTGGGGAAATTCAAAGCAGGATAGTAAGTGGTTATCCAAGCCTTGGGCTCCTTGTACGTAGACACGTTGAGAGTGGCTGAGCGGCCTTGGTCCGTGCCAGCAGGATAGATTGGTAACTCCGAGGTCTGATTGATGCCCAGCTCCATTTGTAAGTGTTCGAGAAAGTCCTTTGCGGTGGCCATGTCTCCTGCTGTACCAGATAGGTGGGGTATTGAAGAGTACTGACGAGAGGCAGCAAGAGCGCTCTGTTCGTTCGGAACAGTTCTAAACATCGAAGCTTGGGAAGTTGTTCGACGAGACTATGAACGAACAGACTCACAGGAACAATTCCTCCGCCTTGCTACCCCTCATGATAGGTCTCTCAGGCTTACTGTTGCCATGTTTCATGTACTCGGTCACGAGAGCATTATACTTGTCATCTTGAACGCGCGTTACGTGGCACGACCGATGATCCAAGTTGGTTTGAGGCAGCCAAAGGAATAATAATGATGTGAAGAGGAATAACACTGCTACCAAACGCGTCCGAGTCCGCCGCCAGCAACGTCCTTGAGACGAGGGACGGCAATCGTACTTGGCGTTCTCAGGATCCCACCCTGGATAGCTGGTGATTTGTTTTTCGTCCATTATAGACTCTGGATTGTTGAGCCAGTGTGGTGGCAGTACCGGATGAGGCGCACAGCGGGCCGGACAAGGCATAACAGTTCATTGACTTACAACTGTGGGAATTGAACAGGTGGGTCCATAGTTCCCTGCAAACGGGTTTAGATTTCATGTATCCACAATACAGACACAAGAGTGACTCGTTTCCTAGCGGAGGAACCCCCCAAAATCGCTCTCTGTCACTGATCATAGGCTTGGAACACTCAGATTTATAATGTGCTAGGCAAAACGAAATCGCAGTCTCCATACGAAACGTGAGCTATTCTTCTTTTCACCTTCTTTCACATAGTTCTTGGTGTGTGCTGATGATCAAGGCAGGTTTATAGACAAACCACCATGTCTGTCGATCACTGCACCTACTGCCATCCCTCATAACTGAAATGTTATCCTCGAGCTCGAGACAGCGCAACTTGTGCATTGAATTCTAGCCTGAGCTTCTCAAAGTTACCTTATTTACCAAGGTCCATGGTACGATGACCCACAGTGGCATGCGCTGGGGGAAAGCAAAATAGTACGATCGATCGAGCACAAATGACCACGCGTCCAACATCGCATTCGCGAATGCCTCGCATGGAGTCGCTGTCCCCCCCATCGTACCATACTCACATGTAATGCCTCCATGTGCCCCCAGTGTTCGAGCACGTGCGCTGTTGCTTGCTCAGTGCATGGGTGAAGTTGCGCACACCTTCGATACCATCGCCAGCAATCTCAACGCGTTCGACGCGCTGCTGTCCTTCCCCCATCTCCGTTTAGTACGCCGGCGCGTGCTCCGTAACGGCTGCCGCGCACCTTCATGTTCACGACTTGTGCGCGCGCAACCCATCAGCGCGGCCCAATACGGTCCCAAGCCGTTCAAAAGGAACCGTGAGTCCTTTACTTGCCCGCCCTGCGCACCTGTATCAACCCCAATGCCACAACCCTCGTTGTAAGCCACGGAAACAGCACGTCGAGCAATGGTTACTATATACGTTCATCCACTATTCTGTCGTTTGCATATCCAGCGTATTCGAACACTTATCTTCTATCTGTGCTGGAATTAACTTCAACTCCATCAGCTGTTTCGTGTTTGTCCAAAATGATCCCTACTATCTCTGCTCGCGATTATCCAATGCTTCAAGTTTGTGATATATCGCACTTTCTACTGTCACGTCACTCATCTACACTCCGTATATCCTTGTTCGTTATCCCCATTCCTGGATTTATCATCTCGCACTCTTCACCCATCGAGTCCCCAGACCGCGCGAGAGCACCCGCTGTGGAAGTCGGCGCTGCAGGGTGATCCAACCCGCCCTCGCAGCTTGTGCAGGTCTCTCCTTCCACTCCAGACCGGCAAGCACTCCGTGCTCCCTCTCATAGATACACGCCACCTGGTCCTTCGTGTATTGCATATATATATACAGCTACATACAATACACTTCGCCGAGTGCACACATCGCCGTCTGTAGTATTTAAATCAACTTCCCTTTCCCAATTACTATACGAGTCTCCCTTGAATCATTTGTTAGGAGTGTGCTTTCTGTAGCTTCAATCACAATCTGGATCATTCAAAATCCTTATTGCATTTACGAAAGACAAGGTTCTTGCCGGCGACGCGCAGCGTTCGTTATTCACAAGAGTCGGGGGCTTGACGCAAGAGCGCCGCTACGATTTCCTATACTCTTTTCTAGTACTCACGTACATAATAGCGTAGCGCAATCTTGTGACTTGAAGTCTAGAACAAAAACTGATATTACCGCGTCGATCCTTGTGTTTGCGACGTATGGCGTTTGTCGTCCTTGCTGGTTGCTCTTGCTCTCGGCGGGCCTTGTGCTTTCGCAGCACCCTGCGTGTCCCTTCCTGCGGCGGCATGTTCCAGTGTATATGCAAGTCGCCCTGCTTGGGCACGCGTTTGTCCGAATAATATGCAGTCTATACTTGGCCTGGTACACACCAAAGGTTGAATAGTTTGTCGCACCGGTCTGTCAGAGGGGGTTTGGTTCCATTCGTTGCTTACACTCTGAAAGGGGGGTAGATTATTGTATATGCCATACCGAACGAACGACCAACTTGGGTACGTCCGTCTGTCGACGTCATCCCCCAGCTATTTCAGCGTGTTAGCGTTTCCCTTGCCCTTGGCCCCATCCTTCCTTGCCACCGCCCGTAGCGATGGTGGTCTTGTCATCAATGTCGTTCAAATCCCCTCCTGCCACTGCTTCCCGTCCGTCTTGTCTAGCAGGCCCAGCAGCGATCCGGACATCTCCTTGGCCATCGCCCGCCACTCATCTTCCAACAGCTTACCGAACCCTTATGCGATATACGCTTATTCTTCCTTGCAGCGTCTCCGTGCCTCTGCGTGTTTCTGTGCGAGGTATGTCAGCGGGATGGGCGAGTACGAGGTCTGGCAAGCAATATGATCAGTGAGACAGGTTGATCAATAGAAGCGTGCATGCGACGCCTACCTCGGCGTGAGTGCCGTTAACGGGGAGCTCAGTGGCGATTCTAGCAGAGGAGAGAGATCCTTGGTTTGCTGTGGCATGAGTACGCCTTCGACAGCTTCCCTCTTGGCATACCCAAGGGGGATGGCTTTGTCGTGTTAGGCCGGAGGATCGGTCGGAAGTACCTGGGGTTTGTAAATGCAGGCCACTGAGGAGAGCCGAAAGTAGGAAAGGTCGCGGTTGAACGTTGAGGAAGGAGACATCCTACAGGTTACGAAAAGAAAATTTCAGATCTAGAGCGAAGTTGGATACTCGGACGTGAGACGATTCTACCATCCGGAAAAACTTGGAAGTGATAAAGAAATTATACGAATCCAGTTCTCGATTATGCGGAGGGCAGTCTAGAGAACATATTAAAACCGTCAGCGGTGGCCACAGTGCAGGGCATTGGAGTCACTGGCCGCAACTCTATGTATGAGGTAAGCAATGACGGAAACGGATGTCGGACGTAGATGGTGATTCGGATCGAAATACACTTCTTTCACCTCCTTCCTCGCCTTTACAGTGACTATTATTTCAACTAGTTTCTTCGACAATACGCTCACGCTCGGAATCCAGATATGCAGACGAACAATCAGACGGGCGATTTTGAAAACATCCGAGAGAAATTTGGCCGTTTCAGAATCCTTATCATTGGGCGGGCGAACGCCGGCAAGACCACTATTCTCCGTGCGATATGTAACACTACCGAAAACCCGGAAGTCTATGATGGAGAAGGCAACAAGGTGCGTGCCTGGTTTGATACATGGTAATACGATCCACATGCTGACTGGCTAACCAAACCGTGTGACTAGATCGATCTGACCCAGGTCGAGGGATCCAGGGGGGTGAGTATCACTTGTAACATACTGGACTCGGACTTGACACGCATTTTTACAAATACACGATAGCGCGGGGAGCACGACATCGATAATGAATTGATTTTCCGGAGCAACGACAAGTTCGTCTTCCATGACTCGCGCGGCTTCGAGGCTGGTTCCGCAGATGAATTCCAACAACTGAAGGATTTCATTGCTGATCGTGCAAATACGACATCTCTCAAGAAACGGATTCATGCAATATGGTAACAGCATGAACAGTGCGAGAAATAGTGGATTGACTAGTTGTTGGTCTGCATACTAGGTACTGTATCCCAATGGATAAATTGGATCGAGCAATCCAATGCTCTGAGGAAATGTTTTTCAATGAATGTGATCCGAAAAATGGTTAGTTCATTTTGGGCAATGTTTTTTTGAGCTCACAACTTTTTCTCCAGTGCCTGTTATTGTATTGTTCACTAAATATGATGCATTACTGGCTGTAGCCATAGGCAAACTATCTGATGATGCTCGAAAACTGCCAATACAGGAGAAAGTAGCAAAGGCACACAAGCTCCTGGATGGAATTTTTGACAATGCTAATGTATGGGGTCGACTCTGTGGACTGAACTATGCACCAAAATATAATGTTCGGATTGGAGGTATTGTTCTGTTGTCTGATAAAATGATTCTGCTCATGGAAATTGCCTTCATGCAAGGGATGCACAACTCAACTGAGGGGAAATGTGATGCACTGTTAGGAAGTACAGCTGGAGCTTTAAATGACAAGACTTTGCAAATGCTATTTGTGACTGCCCAAGAAACAAACATAGCATTGTGTGTTAAATATGCAATTCAAAAGTGAGTACTGAAAGTTAGATATTCTTCAAGGGCTAATGCTACAATGCAAAAAGTATCATAAATGAGATAGACAAGCTGCATCAATCTGCACTACCAATCCATAGCACCAACAGTATGAATGTCAGAAGTCTAGCAAGATGGTTCCCCCACTTCTGGGTAAGAGATACTTTAAGATGAATTTGCTCATTCATAACAATTGAATATTTGGTTCTTATTTTGATTGCACTGAGGGAATTACAGAGTGTGAGTTGTAATTCCACCAAATGCATAAAGTTGATTTGATGAATATCACTTTTATGCTGGTCTGGAAATAACAGCATGTGAGTTATGCATTGTGGAATGTAAGATGTGGCAGAGAGTTATAATGCTTACATATGTTGCCATGTCCATTCATTCTCTGCAAATGACAGTTGGTGAGTTGTGCATTGTGGAATGTGCCACAGAGTGTTGATGCTGATGCTGCCATGTACATTCATTCTCTGCAAATGACAGCCTGTGAGTTGTGCATTGTGAAATGTGCCAGAGAGTAGTAATGCTGATGCTGCCATATCCATTCATTCTCTACAAATGACAGAAAGTGAGTTGTGCATTGTGGAATGTGCCAGAGAGTGGTGATGCTGATGTTGCCATGTCCATTCATTCTCTGCAAATGACAAGTTGGTGAGTTGTGCATTGTGGAATGTGCCCAAGAGTGGTGATGCTGATGTTACCATGTCCATTCATTCTTTGCAAATGACAGGATGTGAGTTGTGCATTGTGGAATATGGTAGAGAGTAGTGATGCTGATATTGCCATGTCCATTCATTCTCTGCAAATGACAGGAAGTGAGTTGTGCATTGTGGAGTGTGCCAGAGAGTGGTGATGCTAATGCTGCCATGTCCATTTGTTCTCTGCAAATGACAGTCTGTGAGTTGTGCATTGTGGAATGTATGGTAGTACCAGGGAGTGGTGATGCTGATGTTGCCATGTCCATTCATTCTCTGTAAATAATAGTGGGTGAGTTGTGCATTGTGGAATATGCCAGAGAGTGGTGATGCTAATGTTGCCATGTCCATTCATTCTCTGCAAATGATAGCCTGTGAGTTGTGCATTATGAAATGTGTCAGAGAGTGGTGATGCTGATGTTGCCATGCCTATGCATTCTCTGCAAATGACAGTTGGTGAGTTGGGCATTGTGAAATGTGCCCAAGAATGGTGATGCTGATGTTGCCATGTCCATCTATTCTCTGCAAATGACAGTTGGTGAGTTGTGCATTATGGAATGTGCCAGAGAGTGGTGATACTGATGTTGCCATGACCATTCATTCTTTGCAAATGACAGGATGTGAGTTGTGCATTGTGGAATATGGTAGAGAGTAGTGATGCTGATATTGCCATGTCCATTCATTCTCTGCAAATTACAGAAAGTGAGTTGTGCATTGTGGAATGTGCCAGAGGGTGATGATGCTGATATTGCCATGTCCATTCATTCTCTGCAAATGACAGAAAGTGAGTTGTGCATTGTGGAATGTGCCACAGAGTGGTGATGCTGATGCTGCCATATCCATCCATTCTCTGCAAATGACAGTATGTGAGTTGTGCATTGTGGAATGTGCCAGAGAGTGGTGATGGTGATGCTGCCACATCCATTCATTCTCTGCAAATGACAGTATGTGAGTTGTGCATTGTGAAATGTGCCAGAGAGTAGTAATGCCAATGTTGTCATGTCCATCTATTCTCTGCAAATGATAGTTGGTGAGTTGTGCATTATGGAATGTGCCAGAGAGTGGTGATGCTGATGTTACCATGTCCATTCATTCTTTGCAAATGACAGGATGTGAGTTGTGCATTGTGGAATATGGTAGAGAGTAGTGATGCTGATATTGCCATGTCCATTTGTTCTCTGAAAATGACAGGAAGTGAGTTGTGCATTGTGAAATGTGCCAGAGAGCAGTGATGCTGATGCTGCCATGTC
>JBBPLL010000705.1:0-14091 GCA_038089755.1 Leccinellum rugosiceps | reverse complement strand
GCTACCAAGTATGTTGACATCAGAGGTGTTTCTTCAGAACGATCCAAGTAGCGAGCGATTTGATTGTAGTAATTTTGATTGTTGCTCATCCGGGCGGGGGAATCTTGATCTCCTGAACATGAGCATGCTCAGTGGCATCTGCGGACCACTGCATGACCGGACCAGATCGTCGAATGCTCGAAGCTACACTTTGAAGTAGTTCCAGTTTGGGTATCTTCCAGCCGTTTCGGCCAGCGGCTTGTACGATAGCATCCTTGTTATCATGGAATAGTTGAAGAGTATCTGTCAACTTCTCCAGTGTCTGATCGGAGAAAACGGGTGCCTGCGCACGATAACGAAAATCGAGTAGCGCGCGGACTGCAACGAGAAATCGGCAGGGAACTGAACCCGCGATAACGCCTATTAGTATGTAGCGCTGAACGGAACGATGGTCACGCCCAGTAACTTGCTTTAATTTCGAAATGCCTTCCTCGAACCCACGATACCCAACTGCAGTTTGTAAAAGGGAGAAGCAGAAATCAATTTCAGAAGGTGTGACAACTTCTACACACCATATGACATCGTGGTCCCAAGCGAACCGGTGAAAATGGTGGAGGGGCTCCGGATGAAGGAACTGGGAGGGGCAAGACAGCGGCCAGTCGACCCAGAACGGTTCAGTGACCCCATTTAAGCATAGGGCCTTGACAGTCTTCAAGAACGCTTGATAGTCATCTGGAGAACACTTCTCCAATGCTCGGTCGATGCAAGAAATGGTATGTAATCCGGTACGCGGAGGATGGAGATATGGGTCGCCAAAGTTTTCGGCTATTGCCATTGTAAATGGCGATGCGCTGGGGCTCGTACCCGCCATGAGGGAGAGTTCCGGGGTGTCCGCGATGTAAGCTGCAATGGGAGTGTAGCAGTAGCGCATATTACCTACAGGATCATTCATCATGATCCCGACATGTGCGGCAATCTTGACTGGCGCCAGAACCTCATCCAATGCCTTGTGAATAACTCTATCGTGAAGGAGACTCCGGGTACGACTGTGTTTTTGCAGGAACTTGGGGATGGGGAGAAGCGCAAGGAGCAGGTAGGTGTGAAGGGAAATCTTGGAACGAATCTCTGGGGCAATGTTAGCAAGACTTATGAGGAGGGGGTAAGCCATGCGGTTTCCGCTCATCACTGATATATTCGTCTTGTCCGAGGAAAGGACGACTTCTAACACCGTCGCGCCACCGTGACGAGGAAGTGCTTCCTACAGCCATCAATAGATATAACCACGACGGTGATTCGGAAAGGAAAAGACTTACCTGAATGGCCCATGCGCGATCCCCACTCAACCAATCCTCGTATAGACGACAAATTCGAGCAGCCGATGTCCAAACTCTCCGGGGGACGAAGTCAATGTGGGGAGCGAGAAGGGGATGACTCAAGAGAGACTGAATACATTCCAGCGCTGGGCGATAGAAAAGACGGACTGGTTGTTTGGTGGGAGCCTCCGTTTGCATGCGTTTGCATAACCACTGTGGTCCAGGTGGAAGGGTCTCTATACGAGTCCGAAGGTCCTTGGAAGTTCAAAACGACAGCGACAGTCGCTTAACCTTTTATTGATCAGGAACTGTTCAAGGTAGTAGATATGCACTTACGATAGGCAATGATAACAGTCCGTCGAGAGCAGCCATGCTCAGGCCTGAACGTAAGCACCAAGAAGAGAACTGCCATTCTTCTGCGGAGGCGAAGGGGTAATATAGATTCTCTTGCCGTTCCCGAGCGTACTTGTCTTGCCAGAAGAAGTCCATAAAGGTAGAACCGCCGGGGTATGAGTCGCTGCAACCCGGAAATGTCTCGGAGAATTTTTGTGGAGCGTCCGTGTCGTCTAAGTCCATCTCGATATTTCCCAATTCCTCGTGATCATAGTTGAAGGGCGGGGATGGAGGATGGCCAATATATTCCTGGGTGTGTGATTCGGAGTCCAACTCGGGGTCATGAGGGCGGCAGTGAAGTGTGTCGGGTGCTGCGACGTCAGTAGGTACATTGTCGTCTTGAAGAGGCTCATGAAAAACGTTTGAGTGATGCTGGTACAAATTGGCTGCATAGCAAAACCCCGTCGGCTGGTTCATATGTCGGAGGACGTTTGTCTCGGAGGAGAATTTCTTTCCGCAGTGCGGACATCTGATATTTTTTCTGGCCATGCTCGAGAGCAGAGATGGAACCGATTTCGTTTAAGTACCTTGTGTATGTAATATACTACGTTGAGCATGTACTTGGCATATTTTCCCTTGACTATAATGAGCATCCGTTCGTCTCTGTGTCAGCCCCCGACCCCGAACGCTCCGCCTTCTTTACGACAACCTGTATCCGATGAGATTTTCCATTTATCACCATTCTTGACTATCGACCACCTCACCATAACCCCTGCTTACACCTACACGCCGATTGGGTGCGCAGACCCAGCAACGCTAGCTCAACCTCAAGTACCCGATGGCTCTGACATCCACATGGATCCTCTTTCTGGCTGTTGTGATGATTCTCAACCCGTTGATGAGGACGACGAAGGAGATTCATCTCACCATGAGGTCAGCTCCAAGAGTTGTCAAAAATTGATCCTACTCATCTCAGGCACCTAGGAATCCGATGAACGTCCTACCGTTCCTTGTCCCCGCAACTCTAGGGAAGCTTACCTCTTATTAGAGGCCACTCGAGCCGACCGTCGGATTTTCCACGCACGCAAGACCCTTGCCCATCAAATTATCCACCGCAATACATTGGTCCTACAATATAACCGCATGATACTGGAGAGGGCGCAGCACGATTTGCGTGCTGCGGATCGTTTTATCGGGCACATTCGTTTCATCATTCGGGAAAGTGGTCAAACCCCGGCGTTTGAGTACGCAATGCAGGGGGACAATTCGCCGTTTACGCCTGGTAATGTCCACAACTAACACACTCTTCGAACCATGCAACTAACAAATGTTGTCCCAACACAGCGCAGCTATCGCCCTGCCCATCAATTGATGTTGACCTCACGTAGCGACTCACCGTCACGTTCAAGCCTGCCTCCCGGCATGTACATATCTGTATATCTGTATATATATATATACGTATATTCTGCTTTTATTGTTGACTAAAAGTACTAGTAGTGTACTAGTATGTACTACCTCCGATTTGGATATGTATGTAATGTCTACGCGTGGCGTAAGTTGCCAAACTTGCACCTTGCTGCACGGCATCAATCAACGCCGTCGCCATCCCCTCCCTCGTCTCTAACACGCCAAAATCGCTTCAAACACCACCGAAATGGCATTTCGACGACCCTTCCGCCTTCCTTGTGACACGATCGCCTCGACACTATACCCGCACAAAAATCAAAGCCCAACGCTGATTGTCCGCGATCGTGATATCCTGTAAGAACTCCTCTGTGTAGCAGCGCTAATACTAAACTCGCACAAGCATTTGAAGCAGAGCTCGAGGTCTGCGAAGCCGACTTGGTCTCCAAGGAACGCGAACTCGACATTTGTCGGATCGCGGTCGCACAGTGTCGATGGACTCGGCGCACGATGTCATGCACTCTTGGGGCTCTCCAGGCTTTGGGTCAGAACCAGAACCAGAGTCAGCAACGGGAACATGGGCTCTAATTCGGGTGTGTGCATAATTTCGTTCGGTTTCGCTGACACCTGACGATCTTCTAGTTTCGACGCCCGCGCCAAACCACTTAGGCACACCCTCGGTTTACCCTTCGGACAACTCCTCTCTCACCCCGTCCAAAAACGCCTCCCAGACGCACCCGCCGAGGGGAGCCACGAAAGTCCCCCCTCTCCACACAACACGCAAACTCTCATCCGCAGGCAGTCAAGTCCAGGTCGAGCCTAAGCCCCAAGTCGAACCGGAGGTCCAAGTCGCACCAAAAGTGAAGCCCAACGTTGATGCAGACACCGATATGACCCTGACCATTGCTATTCCACCTGTACATGCCATCCCCGAGCTAATGGTCCCAACAGGCGTTCAATCACGGTCCACTTCGATCATTCGGCGCTAGCAACACCCTGTGTGCGAAACGGCCGTTTCCTTACCCACGCGCAGAAGCGCCATGCATTCGCGCCGGCCACCCTCTAGGTCAGCACATTGCCGAAGTCTTCGACGAAACCTCTGACGGGCCTTCTTCTGCCTCCCATCATCGCCTCCACTTCAATGATGACCCAAAGCCACCGTCAATACAACTTCACTCGCGCTTGCTCCTCAACCTCTCTCACCTAAAGTTTTCCCAACTCGTGATACCAGCAGCCCTGATAAATCTGATAAATCTGAGGAGTCCAACGACAAATGCGGCAGCCCATCCGACGGTCACCCATGGTAGACTCTTCTAAATCGTCGAAAACGATGACCCGTTCGAGCCTGCCATCCGACGGTCAATGGTTATTAGTACCGGGCCATCCGTGGTTTTGGTGCCTGCTACACCCAATACCGCTACTGACAAACCAGCTCCACCCGACACACTAGTCTCCCTGAACACACTGAGGGTACGAACTGGATTGACGGTTTCAACCTTAACATGCGCTAGCGCTAGCACACCTGATGTGCGTGAGCGTCGAGGACCTGGTTGCAACTAACGCATCCAAGTCTCCGCTAGGTCCTGGTTCGGTTTAGGGCCAAGGAGTGGGTTGGGGCCCAGTCTCTGGGCCGGCGCTGACGCCTCCACAACCAGCCAAATGCAAACGGCGGACGTCGTTGGCGTTTTCGGTTCGCTATGGGCTTATTTCGAAAACCAAAGGGCCAACGCCCACCGTGATGGCCCACTCCTCACCCCAGATGACTGCATCAACAGTGACCCCAGCACGTCCCTCGATGACTGCCCATCACCGTCTCGTCATTCAGCAACAACCACAAAATATTGCCGACCCGGGACCTTCAACGTGCCAACTTCATGCTCGATTCAGGCGCCTTTAAAGTGTGCCCTTCGCTCTCTCGTCGCTCTCTCACTTCTCGCGCGCCAAACAGCTGCCGAACGCGTTGCGAACTACGCAAAAGGTGCGTCCAACGATGAACACCTTCCCCTGTCGATCGTGGGCCCCCACGGCTGCTGCCTGTAAGTCTTGACGACACCGCTTCCCCAGTGACCTATAGAACCTGTACTAGGATCTATGTGCGCAGCCGAGGAGTACAAAGAGGGGACGAGGAATGAATCTCTAGTAGAAGACTTACTAGGTAAGTATGGAGCGTTGCGAGTACAAGCGAAGCTGTTGAGTTCTGAAGGTATCAGACACTTGGTAGGAGTGCAAGCGACCTTAACATTCAAGGGACCAGATATGGGCCCTTATATACTACAGTACATGTTTGTATCTGTGTACGTATGGAAAGGTGTAGAACATTCTATAATGTATCATGTGACATAGTAGAATGTTCTAGGAGCTCATGTAATGTAGTTCTAGCGAATAGCAGAAGTATCTCATTACATGATCAGTCAGCAACAGATAAGGCTGAGTAATATCCAATGGGAGATGTTTCTCTTATCTATGATTCATAAGCGAAACTGAAAGAATAATCTAGAACGATTATCTAAGTAGACTTGGTCTAGGCATAGACCAATCTAGACTCGGTGGTATTAACTACTACCGATTCAACAAAACATTGTTCCGAAGCTCCTATCTATAAGATCGGTGATCTTGTTTGGCTTTCCACCAAACACTTGGACCTTGGCGAAGAACGACCTTCTGCCAAACTGACTGAACGATGGATAGGACCCTATCAGGTCATTGACACTCACGGGACCAATTCCATACAGCTCCTCCTGCCTAAAAGTAATCGCGCAAGAGATGTGGTTAACGTTGATCGTGTTAAACCATATACTGAACCTCTCGATGGTCAGCCGTCCTATAAACCAGGTCCCCTTCACATCAGCGATGAAGAATTCGAAGAATTCGAAGTGGACTACATCGTTGACTCACGACCCGTAGGCCGTGGTTTCCGTTATCTCGTGCATTGGAAAGGTTATGATGAATCCGATCGCACCTGGGAACCTGCCTATGCTCTAAAGAATGCTCAGGAAGCCATAAAATTGTTCCACGCTACTCGTTCGAATGCCCCCCGGCGTTTGAAGATGGCGCGTGAGGTTTTCGATGGGCTGTTCCAACCCCTCATTAATTATACCAACGGTTCGACTACGCCTCCTCCGCCTGATCTGGAATCTCAGGCCTAGTTGGGGGGTGATGTTGCAAACCTTATTTTCACTTGTTAACTTTTCCATTTTCGAGTCACGTGACCTGCTTAGTCACTTTACTCCTCTTTTATATCACTTCGTTTTTCTCGAGTCACGTGATCCATACGCGCTTTACTTTCATCACATAACTCATCACGTGATCACTCACGTCACGTGCCCTTACTATCTCTTATCTATGACATCATAGTCTAGACTTACACGTGTACACCTCATGTATGGGAATACTCCCACACTCGTGAGAACACTCTAACCTTATATAGTAGTAGTAGATAGCTTATCGTCAGACACAGCTTGGTCTGTGCGCATGTACCTATAGTATAAATACTTGAATGCAGCGACCAAACAAGCCAGTCTTGTTCTGGTCGGATTTCCCCTTCCATGACAGTCCCCTACTCCTTGTTGCATTTTAGTGTGAGGTGCCTAGTGCTGTTATTGGTGCGAAGTGTCGCCTTCAGTCTATACTGTTGATATGAAAGAAGGTAGTGTCTTTATCAAAGTTGTTGAAAACATAAGCACTGTTAATGAAACCTGGTAATGAAAAGGATAAGATACAAGGTGAACAAACGAAAAGGTCCATGCCACATTCTAAAACATTGTTTGCTTCATCCTGAAGAATAAGAATTTCCCGATCTAAGTCTTCCAGCGTCTTGGTGAAGACCTTGAAGTACTCCTTGAGCCTCTGGGTCATCTTTGGCTAGATTTTGTCAAGATCTAACTGCTTCTTGGATATGTCAAGCATGTTGAGCAAAGGCAGATTAATCCTGTGAGAAGCAGTGGTGTTGGAGTTGGTCAAACTGTTGATTCCAGTCAGCCTGGA
Organism: Leccinellum rugosiceps; assembly: GCA_038089755.1. NCBI lineage: Eukaryota > Fungi > Basidiomycota > Agaricomycetes > Boletales > Boletaceae > Leccinellum > Leccinellum rugosiceps. Next base: position 7,078 of record JBBPLL010000705.1, on the reverse strand, counting down.
CCAAAGGATGATAGGGATGCAGATTATGGAAAGCAATGTTTGGACAGAGGGAGGCTTTGAGGGCATCATTGGCATGGCAAGATAAGAACTGGTAATAATCCAGAACTTCAAACCCTTGGAAGTGCACGACTAGTTGGGATTCCCCTCACTTTGGACTTGCTCCCTCTTCTCTAGTATTTTGTATGAGATGCCTAGAGCTTAGTATTGAGTTAAGGGTTGCCTTCAACTGGGAAGTGTTCATAGCCCTCACAGAGTCCACAGAAGTGAAGACGCAGACAGGAGAGAGTGTTGTGTTCATGCTGTCTGCATACATTGCACCAATAATCAGTGCATTCAGGGTAAGCATAATCGATGCTAGCACAAACTGGGCAAGGAGGACCCCGGGGTCATTGCAGTGTCAGGATCATTTCCATAATCATTCTGGACCAGCATGGGAATATGCAGCAGTGGAGTGGGGATGGAGGTGGTGGTGGAGATGGGGATAGTTCAGAAGAGGAATATTCGATGGAGGTCAGGGGTTTTGATGATGGAAGTGCCATGGATGCAGCATTGGTGGCTGAGTGAGGGGGATGGGGGAGTTTGAGGAGCATGGTGATAACTTGATGCCAAAGCAGGTGAGATTGGAGGGCTATTTGAACTTGAAGAATATTTCAAAACCCTGGGGGCAAGTAAGAGGAAAGGGATAGTGCTCCTGCCGATAAAAGATCTTGCTGGTGGTGCAGCAGGGTACTTGGGCTGAAAGGAATTGAAATATGGGACATTGTGAAAAAGTCATTGCCAATGTTACAAATCTAGGAAAGAATCACATGATTCTAGGATATACATGGTTACATGACCATAATCCTACCATTGATTGGATAGAAGGAAAAGTCATGCTAGACAAATGTCCTAAATCATGCATGGCATTGAACGCTATGTATCTTAACCATATGGAAGAACACGAGATAGCATATGGATATTCTATAAAGAAAATGGAAAAACCCACCCAGATCAAACCTGAGGAAGTGTTATGGTTTTGGTTTATTCTGAGGGTATTCCCATGGTGGAGGCCACGTTTACGACATGGGACTATCCTTTTTCACTCTATCTTCTCGAGAACGATGCGTTTATCATAGACACTCCCATTTAGGCGGACACGTGCTTCTTTTCCGTTTCCATCTTTTTCTGTTCAAGTAGTACGCGTACCACTTCCTATTTCGCTCTTCACTCTCCTCATATTACGCGTACACCTTCCCTCTTATGTCTTCCTCTCTCTCACTGCTACGCACACAGCTTGGTCTGTGCACTGTACCTTTACCTATAAATACCCAGCATAGCACGATGGTGTCCCTTAGTTAGTTCTACGCAATCTAGCGTCTTTCTTACTCATCATCCACTTGAGTTTCCTCTTGTGAGACCTTCTCCCGCAGTCGCCCAGAAGCCTTGCCATTGGCTTCCAACTGCTAGTCCTTGCCCAGCTGACGCGACTCTTCGTGAGCTCCTCGCTGGTAGATAGGTATCTTTACCCCGTGAGTCCCTGGAGCATCTACTCTCAGGGTAGAGTCGGGAAGACGTCCATCAAAGGACAGTCGTATTAGGAAGACGCAAGCATAACAGGAAGCGTTCAAACTCATACCTGATGCTTACCACAAATATCTTGATGCCTTTTTGAAAAAGGCTAGCGAAAGAATGCCCGAATGAAAACCGTGGGATCATGCAGTAGATCTCAAACCAGACTTTGTGCCCAAAAAAAGGACATCTCATCCCCCTTAGTCTGATGGAACAGGATGAAGTAAAAGCTTTTGTAGAAGATCAACTATCAAAAGGCTATATCCGACCATCCAAATTGCCACAAACTTCCCCGGTTTTCTTCATCCCTAAAAAGGAAGGCAAAAAGCATATGGTCATAGATTATCAATATCTCAATGAGGGGACGGTTAAAAATAACTATCCTCTGCCACTCATTTCCCAAATCATCAATAAACTGAAAGGAAGCAAGATCTTCATGAAAATGGATCTCCATTGGGGCTATCAACGTGAGAATAAAAGAAGGAGATGAATGGAAAGGAGTCTTTGTCTGCCATCTCGGAGCCTTTGAACCACTTGTGATGTTCTTTGGCATGTGTAACTCGCCCACAATGTTCCAACAAATGATGAACAATATCTTCTCAGAAATGGATGATTGCATAATAATTTATATTGATGACCTACTCATCTTCTCAAAGCATGATGACATGAAACGGCATCAACAAATCGTGCAAAAAGTACTAGAACAATTATGTAAACATGATCTATTTGTAAAACCCGAGAAATGCTTCTTTGGAGTAAAGCAGGTGGATATGCTAGGCATGGATGTAACAGAAAAAGGTGTCTCCATGAGTGAAAGCAAACTTAGTGGAGTACGCAATTGGCCAATTCCTACCACAGTTAAACGAGTTCGAAGTTTCTTAGGACTTGCCAACTTTTATCGTCACTTCATAGCCAATTATAGTTTAATTGCTAGACCTTTGCATGACTTAACAAAGAAAGATCAACCCTGGGCATGGGGATCAGATGCTCAAAAAGTGTTTGACACACTCAAAACTGCTTTCACAACAGCACCAATCTTGGCATACCCAGATGACACAACTCCTTACTGTGTAGAATGTGATGCCTTGGACTTCGCAACAGGAGCTGTGCTCACAACTGAAATAGATGGAAAATGGCACTCCATAGTGTTTATGTCTCATTCAATGATGCTGGAACAATGGAATTACACAATTGCAGATAAAGAAATGTTAGTGATTATTTTGGCTCTTGAACAATGGTGTCATCACCTTGAAGGTGCATGATACTCTTTTGATGTCTGGACAGATCATAAAAACCTTCAGTACTTCATGACATCACAAAACCTGAACAGGAGACAAGCACACTGGGCTCAATATCTATCCCATTTTGACTACTGGTTAATAAACAAACCCAGAACATCTATGGGAAAAGCCGATGCACTCTCTAGATGAGAAGATCACATGATCAGCATAGAGAATGACAATAAAAATAGTGTCATGATACCCGAACATAGAATCCGATTGATTAAAGAGATAGATCTTTTCAAAAGAATTCGTATCAAGCATTCTGGTTGCACAAATCTAGATGGGATGATCCTCCATGAAGGATTATGGATGTACTGAGATCGCATATGGGTACTGATTGAACTCTGACATGAAATAATAACCACATTCTATGATCAACATATCTTCAGCCATAAAGGCACTGAAAAGATATTAGAGTTCATCAAACAATATTGCTCATGGCCTGGAGTTAAATTGGATGTCCAAAAATATTGCAAAGCTTGTGACAGGTACGCTCACATAAAACCAACAAATCAACCGTCAGCCAGCCTTTTACAACCATTGGAAGTACCAGAGGGACCTTGGAAATCAGTCTCCGCAGACTTCATTACAGGTTTACCTGAATCACATGGATATGATAGTGTCTTGGTGGTAGTCAAACAATTCTCAAAAGAAGTCGCATTTGCTCCCACAAACAAAACAGTCATGGCTAAAGGAACCACCAAACTATACAGAGATTATGTATGGAAACATCATGGACTTCCCAATTCACTCGTTTCCGATTGTGGTCCACAGTTTGCTAGTCAAACCATGGTCGATCTTCTTAAATTATTGAAAATTGAGAAAAAGATGTCAACAGCTTATCATCTGCAAACTGATGGACAGACAGAATGTATCAACAGGGAATTGAATCAGTACCTGCATTTGTTCATTGCAGAAAAACAAGATCAATGGGTCAAATGGCTAGCCCTCACCCAGTTTAACTTTAATAATACAAAATCATCATCCACGGGATTTGCCCTGTTCCAACTCATGAAAACCTTTGAGCCTTGGCTCGGTTTCGAACCCACTATTATTAAATTCCCAGCTGCTAAACAAATGGCTGACGACATGAAAGCCAATCTACAATTGGCTAAACAAAATCTTGAAAAAACTCGTGAACGGATGCGTCAGCAAGCTGACAAGCACCAATTGAAAGCCCCAGATTACCATCCTGGCAACCTTGTTCTCTTGTCTACCTTGCACCTGGAACTCGCCAATCAGCCTTCCTTGACGGAACGATAGATAGGACCTTTTCAGGTTCTGGAAGTCTTCACCAATTCAGTTAAATTGTTATTACCAAAATCAAATCATGTGCAGTCAATGGTCAATGTGTCATGTGTGAAGCCATACATCAAACCTCTAGAAGGACAGCCTATCTTGTGACCCGGCCCTGTCTCCGTTTCTGATGAAGGATCAGATGAATTTGAGGTCAACTATATAGTGGATTCTCGATCGACAGGTCAAGACTTCCAATATCTTGTTCACTGGAAAGGATATGACATTTCAGATCGAACTTGGGAATCAGCTTCGAACCTTATGAAGTCAGCACTGGATGCTATCAATGATTTTCATCGTACCCACCCTTTGGCACCTCATAAACTGAAGATGGCTCGTGAGCTCTTTGACTTGCTCTTTTGTACTCCCATGGTTAACTTTACCAATGGATGTTGTACACCTCTGCCATCTCCGTCTTCAGTGCCACTTGATCTGGAATCTCAAGTCTAGTTGGGAGGTAATGTTACATCCCTTGTTAACATCCCTAACTTATCACACGATACGCATATCTGGTACTGCGTCTCGAACCGATGTCACTTTGTTTTTTCTATCAACTTCATCTTCCATGAGTCATGTGACCACTTAGATGTCTTACTTCCATCACATGACTCATCACATGATCACTCATGTTATATGCCTTTATTATCTCTTATCTATGACATCATTACATAGCCTTACATGTGTACACCTCATGTATGGGAATACTCCCACACTTGTGAGAACACTATAACCATATATAGTAGTAGTAGATAGCTTATTATCAGACACAGCATGGTCTATGCGCATGTACTCATAGTATATAAGGTGAATGTACACAACCAAACAGCTCAGTCTGTTCTGGTTGGATTCCCGCCACAACAATCCCTTCTATAGTTTGTCTTATTGAGGTACCAGAGCCTGTATAGGTTTAACGGTTGCCTTCAAGAACACCTGGGAGACTGAACAAAATCTCTCCCATTCACAGCAACTTCTCTCTGCATATAAACGACACAACCCTACCCACTTCCCTCAGTAAACTCTCATGTCCATTCCCACTCATACTCGATGTCTGTCCCAATGTGCCTCACTACCCCCCTCTCCTCCGTTCGACATAGTAGTCCCCAACCTTTTTGACTCCCCCATTCGTAATATCATTTTCACCAATGTTCTGGAATTCCCCACTCTTCTCACTGCTGTGGAACGGGCCGTATTCGCTTTATTCCCTCCTCAGCATTCTCTACTCCTTTCCATAATGCTATCCAATTATACCATACATATGCTTGCCTTAACCTTTTTATTTCTCTGGATCGCAGTATTCCTTCTTCTATTTCACCGTCTGTGATGGACACCCTTTTTACCTTATAAAACCAAAGTTTTGACATTCTTCATCACTCTCATTTTTCTGATGCTATCGCCCTCCTTCCTATGGACACTCTCTGGCTCGTCCTCCGCCCCCTCTGGGAGAGTATGCTGGAAAACCAGCATGACACATACCTTGAACTCCTGGCCTTCTATTCCAACCCCTTTCAGTCCAAGTGCCCTGCTGCACCCCCAGCAAGTGTTGAGATTCATAAATTCTATTCTATCTGCTCTATGACATCTTGTAGTGTGACAAGCCGTCACTACTACTGACACATATTGTGACATATTCGCTTATATACACAACACATGTCTTATCTCTTTATCTTCTTATCTTTCTATCGCTTATCGCATTACTCATCACATAGATAAGCACTTACGTCTTATTGGACAATAAGTTATCTTACTGCAGATGACTCATATCTTCGTCATCCACATTCCTTGACATTCCATGATGTTCTATCATCATTCTCTACTATAGGAGATATGTACATAGATACAAACATACTCTGTACATATATAAACCTAGTGGTTTATCCCCAGGTAATTAACAAAGTCTCTTCTTCACTCTTCCATCACTCAGTCCATCCTCAACTACCCTGAGTAGTACTCATCATACTTGACCTCTCTTGTTCAACACAACCTTCGGTTATACAGTGAGTATTTCCCACTGTTATCTTGGTACTCTCTCTTTGAGGCACACTGTGCTCCACAAACGAGACTTGCTATCTTGTTAGCAAGACCCTTTCTTGGCAGAAGTGCCATCACCCACATCTCGACCGCCCCTCAGGTTCTGGAATCTTCTGCGAGCAGCTCTCCCACCTCACCTGCTTCAGCCTCAAGTTATCACCATGCTCCTTGAGCTCCCCTGACTCCTTCCCTAAGCCGATGTTGCCATGCCCATGGCATCTCTATCATTGGTACCCCCTACCCCTAAAACCCTTCCCCTTCCCCTGTCCCCATCCCTACCCCCAACCCTCCACCTCCGCACCTTTGCATATCCCCACGCCAGTCAGGAATGATCATGGAAATGATCCTCTTACCGCAACGACCCCGGGACCTCCTTGCCCGGTTTGCACTGACAACCATCACGCTTACCCTGAATGTCCTAATTATTGTGGCAATGTATGTGGACAGTGTGGACACAACATGCTCTCCTGTGCGCGTCTTCACTTCTGTGGACTCTATGAGGGCTACAGACACTACCCAAGCGACTGCCCAGTTTGCATGCAATCACCTTGGCTCTTGGACAGTGATGTGGACAATGTGATTGAACACAATTCCAGAGACCATTCATCTTAGGATGTTAGTGGACTTGGAGCATCCACAATATGAAGGGGGTAATGTTACAGTTTTGGTTCATCCAGATAGGATATCCATGGTGGAGGCCATCTTTACTACTAGAGACTATCCTTTTTCCCTCTATCTCCTGGAGGATGATGCTTTTATCATTGACTCCTGTTTAGACGGACATGTGACATCCTTCCTCCTATATCCTTCTCTCTCTTCGTAGTATGTGTACCATTTCCTTTTATACTTTTCTCTCTCTCTATATTACACATACTCTTTCCTTTTATGTCTCCCTCTCTTTCACTGCTATGCACACAGCTTGG
>JBBPLL010000704.1:0-14222 GCA_038089755.1 Leccinellum rugosiceps | reverse complement strand
TCTCGCTACTCTCACTCTTGTTCAACTACCTTCGGTTTATACAGTGAGTATCTCCCACTGTTGTCTTCGCTCCCCACCTTCGGCTACTGCGCTCCACATCGAGACTTGCTATCTCGATACTGTCGCCATGCTACAAAATTTCCTACAACCATTTTTCACTCGTCCGGGAGAGTTAGTAGTTGAATCACTTCAGTATAACCTTACGACGGAAGCTTTGAGGAAGAAATACCGCCAGGATGCTCTGGCTGTCGCCGCTAAGCTGGATACCCCGTGTGGCAGTAACATGGTTTTTACTCTACTTTGCCACAGCGACGAGGACCGTGGCGATTTAACCATCGGATTTTCACGCCACAGGAAGCTCAAGCTTGCCTCCCCCATCCAGTCTGTCCTTGACATACTCCTTATGCCGTTTGAGAAGTTGGTACCGAATGCGGTCTTCTTCATGTTCGCCTGTGGGTCTGTCATGAGCAACATTGAAAGCTTTGACCATTTCAGGAAAGCCATTGTACAGTAAGGGATCCAATGCCACCATACTACCATCCGTTCTAACACTTCTATAGACATCAGTTTGCAGCCGCTGTGGCCTTCGATGCCCCCCGCCTGCATCCAAGTTCATGCTGGCCATTCGTAGTGTTCCTCTGTGAGTCAATGATTATTGATGGACGGGACCTCGACTCCGCGATGCCACATGCCCTTGCCAACTCCAGCAAACTGGGTTGTCACTCCGGCGTCTATACGTTTTCCCATGTGGACAATCAACTCATTACAACAAGATACGTCTGGGCTAATCGCGACTTTCGCCCATGGGGAAAGGTTCTCCCAATCCAGTGTCCAGTATGTGGCACCCCGCAACGATGGAAGCGCAAGTACGAGGCTGGAATGACCCAAGATGACTCAGCGTCTGCATACATGTTCAATTGCCGCTACAAAGACTGTGGGAAGGATCCAGTGACAGGTTTGGTTTCACGTCGTGGGCAGATCATTGTGCATAAGCCAGAGGGGATTAAAGCTATCTCGCTGGGCAAGAACAAGTGCTCTGGTTGGCTGAGCGTAGTTGTTCCCTAGTATTAGTTGCTCAACATGTCGTCAGTGTTCTCTTGTCCGAGTTATTCAGGGTCAATACTATTGTCATAGTAGTTCTGGTTGCCAACTCTATTATTCCTACACGTACGACAGCCCCTGAAGGAAGGAAAAGAACAAGAACTTTAGTTCGAGAAACTTAGCGGCCCGGCGTGGGTGGGACTCAGAACCGCCGGCGCGAGCCGCGACTTCTGGCGGTTCTGCTTCGATGCCGAGACTTTCGACTTTACTTTCGGAAGCCGGAAGGCCGAGGCGGACGACAGGCAGTATACGAAATATATGCGGCTATACGGTTACTATGCATGCTACTATGCGATCGACTCGGAATCGGAGCGCGGGGAAAGGGCTGTGATACAGATACTTATAGGTTTACGGTCAAACAATACAACGAAGTAGGGCTCAGTGTAAGAGTCGGAGAAGTGGCCCATATCGAGGAGAGAGTACAACATGGGATCTGTCAGACGGACGGCACCATAGTGTGGCAGATTGAGCCCGTCAAAGTCCAGGCCATGTGAGTGCACCTGCAGGTTATAATATCCATGCAGCGACAGAGAAGCTGGAGAAGTCAGTTCGTGAGTTGGGCCGTTGAGATCATCGTTCAGCGTTCTCTCTCGTATTGGTGGTGGAGTGCCGATCAATTTTTTCGGTTTACTTAGGGCGCGGAGTAGGCCTGATGGCTCGAGACACAGCACGAATCGACGAATCGAGTTGCAGCTTAATGCTAGTGGCGAAATTGCGGCAAGTGCCACGTCAGAGTTTGAAGACCTGCAGCAGAAATCAAGCGAAGTCAAGAACGCGATCATGGATGGCATCAAGCTGCACATCAACCTCGCCCACGTCGATGTCACGAAAGCGGAAGTGGCGAAAGCCAAGGCAGAAAACTTTGGATGTGCTCAAGCTGACATCGGCGCTCGCAGGTAACGCCAGTGCGGTGGCTGAAGCGGACAAGTAGCTGGAGGAGCAACTGGAGGAAGTGAATGAGTATTTGGAGGAGCTGAGGGTGAAGGTAGGGGTAGCGCAGGTGGCAGTGGAGAACTCCAAGGACGACTTAGATGAGTTGAAGACAGGTGCGTTATATACTGCCGATTTGAGCATCCACAGCGGCTCTGACATATCACTGCATCAGGCGGAGTTGTCGCAGAAATTGAATGATGATGTCAAGAAGGAGTAGGCTTCGAAGTTTGGACAAGGAGAGGTTGCAGCATTGGCAAACGGAGCATGATAAGCTAAAGCTGGACGAGATCAAATAAGCGTTACTTCGGGCCTGCTTGATTGTCACTGATAATCTTGTTGGCAGTGATGACGAAGAGGAGGTATAGGAGGAGGCGGAGACGGAGGCAGTGCCTGTCGATCAAGAAGAGTCTTCAGAAGCACATGTGAAGCAGGAACCTGGAGCACAGTCAAGCATCGAAACCATATCAACAGTCAAACGAGTTGCACATATACAGCGTCGAAGAACTCTCCCGATTCCGACCGCGCAACTTATTGGCTGATTCACTACTATTTACGTAGCTCGTTTGTTTGGTCGTCGTGGTTGCCACTGCTGGAAAGGGTGCATTACCTGTGATCATGCTAGCAATAACAATCTGCTTTCGTGAGCCGTTGTCGTCGTTTTCACTTCACTTGGATGACGCTGATGACGCTGTAGGTTCCCAATGTACAGCTTCCTTCCTGCCGATTTGCTCATTCCGGTGTATGGACAACTTTTCGTGGGGTAATACTCATGTCGTGATCGGTGACGGGAGCAAGAAGGTAGTTGTGAACGAGGAGGAGCGATTCCCTTCAAGAAGTTCAGCGCCACAACAAACGACGATGCGTGACAAGCGTGGGCAAAGGAAGACGGCGATGACAGATACGGTCGCCGTCGCTCAAGTACTCACCTCCGTTCGGCCGCGTGGCAGCGGACCGTCTCTTCGACGAGAGAAGTCTTGGAAGTTTTTACCATCAAATAATAAATTCCCATGAAATGCAAAGATAGGGGAACGTTTCTGGGGTGAGAAAACCCTCCCCCACTTTGTGGGAGTCGGGGATGCGTAGTGGCGCATTCATGTTCATTCAAGTTCTCTCTCCTAGCGGCGTGGACGTCGTTCCTCCGTCTAACAACTATTTCCAGCTGGTTTTATGGGCGTCCAGGTGAGCCTCAATTTCTTGGTTCTATGCCTGCCTACCAGGCTGCGCCGCGGTGCCTTTTTTCCCCGGTTTTCCAGGCCGCATCTGAGTGTGACCATCATTTTTAAAATTTATTTATTTTCCCTTCTTTCTTCCAGCCCGAAAGCTCATCATCTTCTGGATGCTGATCTCGGCCATCAGCCTGACGCTGTGCAACCAGGGGCTCAGCGGGCTTGGCAAAACCGCCGCCGCCGGCGGAGCTCATTCTAGCAGCCACGTCTACCTGAAGAGGTGACTATATCATTAACGCAGCTTGCCAGAGAGCTCTAGATATCTGGTCACCATGCCCACCGGTGAGCAACATTCTCTTTTAAAACAATTGATTCACTCCCCACCCGTTTACGGCTGCCCTTCAGCATCCCTGCAGTTCATCGATCCGACCAGAAGATTGAGCAGCAACCACACGGCTCTGCTCAAGCGCCTGCAAGTTGTAGTCAAGCGCTTGGAAAGATGGACTCTGGAGGATGTGAAAGACAACCAGAAGGGTGGAATTTTGGCGCGCGATGTCATGCAACTGCCACATGAATTCAGTGAGATCCAGGCTGCTCTGGTGCAGCGCCGGCGATATAGAGTGCGTCGTTTAATGCTTCAACTTGAACATTTTCAACACTCATTCCGGGTCATTCAGGCAAGCGATGCTAGAGACAACCAGGATTTTCAAGTTGCGTGGAAGTGGTACAGGGAGCAATTTGAACGCGTCTTTGAGCCTGATGAGACCGATTCGCGGACGTTGGTCCGCCCGCGCGAAGTCGCAGCATTTTACAATGTTCTCCGAAGTTTCAATAGTGATGTCATTGGCATTGCCGGAATTCAATCTTCGGCGACGAAAGCTAGTAATTTTTGCGTCCATTTCATCCAGCCAGCATTTTTCTCTACCCTTTTTCGCGCATATGAATATGCACAGTATGTCCTGGTCCGCACCTTTACATCTCGCTTCTGCTAACATAAGGAACTCCCTCAGAGACATACCGTGGCGCTTTCCTATGTTTGTGGAAGCTCCAGACCATCCAAACGCCTTTCGAAAATTCACTCCGAAAAGCGACTGCATAGTTTTCTCCCCCCGATGGAAAATTCCATTCATTATCTGCGAAGTGATCTCTGATGCACGCCAGGTTGATCGCGCAAAGATGCTTCATGAGGCAATTGCACTAGCACGCGCAGGGCAATTTCTTCTATATTCCAGCTCAAAGAAGAAATTTTTCGTGGTAGCCCTCTATGTAGATGAGAACATGGTTGTAACTCGATATATCGCAATGCAAACCGAAGGTACCGGTGTTGAAAGTGAAAATGAACCAGTGAGTGACCCCGGATGCTGGAATGTGCTGCTGCTGAGAACACTGCACAGGTGTGTATTTACGAGCAAAGCTTCGATCTCAGAGAATCAGATGAGCAGGTAGATTTTCTGCGCGAGATGTTCAATCTGGCAGCCCTCGTCGCTGCACTGTCGGGCGAATTGGACCCAGCCAAGGAACCGAATCTGGGTGCCATTTGTAGTGCTGTGAGCAAGATTCCATCTCTCTCCACCAAAGAACAAACACAATCTCCGGGGAAATCAACTATGGGTTCTATAGCCGAGGAATCTGGAAGGACTGGGGGACTTCAAGATGACCTAGGTGTTTTCAAGGGTGAAGATATTCAGATCATTTTAAATCAGATGCATTACGAGATCGAGTTCATTCTGCATGGGGTAAGAGTTTGTCATTGTATGCAGTAGCATTTACACTAATGCTTGTACCAGCATCCTCACCTTGCCGCGATCGTGAGCACTGGTAGGGAAGGGCGGGGATACCTCAAGTTTGTCAAACAAGAAAGGGAGATCAAGATTCTGCGATACCTTGCAGAGATCCAGTCACAGTGGAATCACACAATCTCTGATGTCCAAATCTGGCCTGTGCAAGGAGGCTCCGTGATATCAATGCCTGTCGCTGGTGGATGGCTGACGTCGTTGAAGAATCGAAACGAGCAATTGTGGTCCGCGGCACTGCAGCTCGTCGAGGCAGTGGCGTTCATGCACAAGTATAGTGTCGCTCACATGGACTTGAAGCCTCGTAATATCATCATCCCACCAGAAGGGGGTCGTCTGTCCATTATCGATTTCAGCGTCTCCATTCATGTCGCCAGCCCAGATACTATGTACGAAGGGGTTATTGGTACGGAAGGTTATATCGCTCCGGAAGTTTGCAAGGGGCCATACAAACCGATGCTGGCCGATCTGTGGAGCTGCGGCAGAACGTTAGAAGAATTCTGCGCAGGCTGTCAACCCTCAGCAGATCGTGCGGCACTTCTCGAGATATCTAGCCAACTTATGGATCGGGATCCGGAGGCACGACCACAGATGTCTACTGTACTGGAGCAGATGGCTCTGACCAGACAAGGGGATGATATTGGCCATGTGGCGTCGCATGTGACTCTGTAGGTCTAGATATCTCTTATGTATCCCTGCTGCGCTTACAATCACCAATGCAAGACCTCCCCGGCGGTGTAGACACGCCTAGACACCCGCATTCCTTCCTCCCCTTAGCAACAAGGACATAAGATACCTAGCAAACCTTACTCCAAAATTCGCTGCGAACATCGATCATATTCTTATTTTACCTGTGTATATCTCCTATCTGGCGTGTCTCCTGCACCCAAATGTATATTGCACGAACTGCCAATCTATATATGCTACAGAATACTCTAGTATCGTATGTACTTATAGGCTACAGCGCACGAAGTCAACAGATAACAGCAACGAAGACCACATATCTACAAACTGGAGCAATTCAGATTCGCTTGGCAGTCCTCTCTGACTTTGTCTGGGCAGTCATCAACAACTTGAAGGCAGAGAGAGCTTCCCACCATCAAGGACAACTGCTGGGATCTCATCGACATCCATCCCTTCTTTTTCTTTTTCTTCATCCCCTCACACTTGTTCACAGACGTTCACCCGCACGACTGAGCATGCTTCCCCCCCAGGCCAGATTAGATTTGAAGATAATCGACAATCGATAAACTTCGAACCGTCATAGATTTACGCGGGCGGAACAAAATACATCTAAACTAGCACCTACTCCGTTGTCAGACATAAATGGCATCTTGCGCCACGTCTAGCATAGCACAAACAACACTTTCGGAAACAGATTCATCACGGGGTGAAGCCAGTAAGTGATATAGTTGTGTCTATTGCTTGCGCGCATGCAACTGCTCAAAGCGTCTGTATATATATGATGCATCAGATTACGCGGTCTGCTGGCCTTCCCTCCAGAGCCTGGGTACGCTCAGTAGTTTTCAACAACCATGCTGCTGCGAATCTTTTCGAACGGTATTGAGAGCTTCAATTACCTCTATACTAAGCCTCATTGCAGCATTCGAATTGATGCTGATTGCGCACTGAAGTCGTTTTATCTCTTCGACTTTAACAAGCAGTTGAGAGAGGTTGGGCTGTGCGAGAAGAAAGGATCAAAATTTTCCAGCGAGTTTGGTAAAATGCACTCACAACGCCACCAGAAATTGAAGCCTTGAGAGGCTCCGGTTGAAATCGATCAACTATCACCACTGCGTTGGCACTCTTCGACTCGGCTACTGCAGAAGAAGACGAGCCCTGTTGCAACCCCGGTCTCTCCTGGTACATGTTGCGGAATGCCAGACTTGTGGGGTTAGGGGAAGGCGACTCAAATTGGTCGGCAGAATTAAGATGTGGTTGCTCATGACCCGTGACACAGTGCGGCGGAAATTGTTCAGCAGAAGACTGACTGAGATCATTGACTGGCATAGATCCTGGTTGCACGCACAGAGAAGGCTCGACCTTGTTAGGTGATTCTGCGGATTTTTTCTCCTCCCTCTCATCGAACTTTGTTTTGACCGTTTCGAGATCTTGTGCGTCATCAGAGCCATTTGTCTGCTCTTCGGACGACCGTTTCCGTTTCGACTTAGGGCCGACTGGCCGCTTTGAGACGGCCTCCATGGATCCTTCAAGGGAAACCAGCGGTCAGCACCCTCCATCCTGGCACGCCTATCGAGAAGCAGAAACCCACCGATGGCACTACGAGGTCCAGGGACGTGTTCTCCACGTAGGAGACCGCCAGACGCCATTCCTGAATGCTTTTTCGTGGCTCCTCTGGGGGGCCCAACTTTAAAGCCCAGCAAGAACTTTTGCTTGGTGTCGAAGTCTTTAGCGGACTGCGTTCCTTCACAGTCGTCTGCCGAATCTTCGCGCTGGCGCTGGCACTTCCGGTTTACCATGACCTTGCTGGCGATCTCACTGGAGTCTATGAACCCGAGAACTTATCAGTAACTGCTAAGCATGCATCGGTAAATCGGAACCCACTGATAACTTGACCGGAGCCGGGTGCTGCCGCTTCTTGCAGGGAATTTCCAGATGCCATACCCGAGTACTTCTTCGGGACTCCTCGAGGGGGACCTACTTTGCTCGAGCTGAGAGACGACTCTTGCGTTGGATTGAGGTTCTCAGCGGGCAGCATGTTCATCAAGTCATCGCAACCATCTGACAAATGGCTGGGTTGACGCTTTCGCTTTGCCCCGGTCCTGGTTGCAGTCTTGTGTACACCTTTGAATCCAATAATATGTCAGTACCCGCCAATTTAGCACGCATCTAAGAGTAAAAACACACCATTGGCTCCAGTGGGTACAGAGGTGCCCTTTTTTCGTAGCTCCAACTTCGCCCGCCACTTGGAAACCAGGCGGTCTGTGCAGTGAGATTTCGGCACCCAATTGGACGGCCAAGGCTTTCCAGTGTCGGGATCTGTTCCTCCCCACAAAACCCTGTACTTCGAACCGGACTCCTCGAGAATCTCGATCACGGGCCAATAGCCATCGTCATCAGGACCAGAGGCGGAGGAGGAATCGCTCATTGGGAATTTAGTTACTAGGGGATTCACATGCAGGTGGGCTTACTTATTCCAGAGAGCCTCCACCCTCCCCGGATGACGGGCGGCCGATCGATGATCTCGATCAGGCGCAGTCGCTTGTTAAGCCGTAGGACTCGACCACTAGGTGGAGCCGTAGCGAAAAATCGAAGATGGCCCGCGGAAGAGAAGAGAAGAGAAGGGGCGGAGATTGTGCTTTCGGCCGTTCGATCGATAAAGTTTGACTCCCCTTTGCTTCCAAGTGTTGAATGCTGTGCATGCAATTGCGCCGCGCATCGCTGAATGGCCAGCCCGTTTCCATGGCAATTTACTACGATAAGCAAGGCGGGCGTGGAGGAGGGAATAAGCTCTTGGCAAAGATTAGGGGCGGGCAACGTGAAATAGCAGTTCATTAACCATTCTTGTTGCCTAAGACAAATCCTCGCGTATTTGACGTCGGATACGAGGAGGCCTTCTAAGTAACTTACTAAGGGACTCTTGTACGTCAAAGAAATCAACAACTTGAGCACTAGGAACATCCTGTCGCGACCTCCGAGTCGGAGGTACCCCGATATCCATGGGAACAAATCACACGTAAATAATTCCATTTTTAGGATGTTGTGCATTGCAATATTGGTTTTCGGCGACATTTCCGAAGTCAGGATCAACAACTTGAATGAATTCGGCATTCAAGTCGCCTATATGGAGAATGACTGCGACGAGCTAACACGATTTGAGCAATATGGCGCTTGGATGGCTTGTGCGCCAGCGTGAGTTGCTCAAACCAATTGGTGTCACAGGAGCAGCCTCGGCTCGCTGGCTCAGACTGGGAACAATCAAATTTCCCCTCTCACCGGTCTCATACTTCCTGGACCGTATGGAACAGGTATAGAGTGTTGCGCTGCATATTATTAGATTTATTTCGTAGGATGAAGTAGTCTACTTAGTCTATGGGACTTTCAAGTGTAGCACTTTCAATTTCAAATTTCAGCGCTCGAGTTCCCGCTGTCCCAGGTCAAGAGCATTTGAGATTCATGCTATTCTCTTGGGAAAACGCCTGCTTGCTCTCCACTTGTCGCGGACTTCATCGTCATGCACTCTCTCAAAACAAAATTCCAGCCCTATCCTCTTCCTTCCTTTCCATTGCACTCGGAAGCAGTATTTTCTCCTCCCCACTCATCCTGGTTCAATGAAGGGTCTGGTGATTCTGAAGGTTCAGACCTTGCACGTGAATCGGATGAGGATGATCTAGAACCATTCTTATCGAATCCATCGAGGAGAAAGCGATTGCGGGAAGGCTCTGCTGCAAGGGGATCGTCCCCGAAGAAAATATTTGGATTCACAGCATTCGAAAAAAATCATGGGTCCACATATAACACTCATCCCAGTGCCTCGCTCAGTCACTCACCTTATTGCGAGGAGAGCCTGCACGTTGACCTTTTGAATGGACGCTCTTCGTTGACCACAACTCACTGTCCTATCTTGCACAAGCTTCGGATGTACTTTGGACCCCATGGCTTCGTGTGCGAAAAATGCGGCCTGCTGTACCCTCCAAAATATCTTGATGCACACATACGATCCAAGCATCACGCTAACGACCTTGAAGTACCTTCTTCTAGAATTCAGAGTCGGCAAGTCTACCGTGTAATCGTTGCTCATCTTCTCACTTCTCACAGGGTACGGGAGGACACCGTCTTCAACCTCCCGGAAACCATTTCCGACATCATTCCCGGCCTGATTCCAATTCTGTGCTATAAATGTCCTGCGTGCCCGACACCTCGCTGGTTACAGTGGAAGTCCCTAGGTGTTCATTATCTCGAAGAACACAAGCCTGCGCGGCGGCCAGATAAACAAACGATGAAGCCTAGATATATCATCAGACCGTATAGAGTGGGGTCACGAGAAGGAACTGGAGGTCGCTCTGACCTCAGCAATGCTGTAATCCTGCTTCCCGAAGAGTGGACTCCCAAGAAAAAGTGTGTTACAGGACTCGATAGTATCGCCACTGGTAGGGTTTCATTTTCTGATGGTGCGCCCCGATAGTACTAATAGCTTCCTCTGGCTCAAAGTGTCTAACGAAGCCACTAGCAAGATTGGGGGTAAGCGGAAGCGCCGGTCGGGAGAGTCAAGCGATCGCGACATTTTAGAAAGTCCAGTTGAAGAAGTGTCTTGCAAAAAACTCATCAAGAAGCGAGGCCTTTCTCTAGGCCTTCCTTCGATCAACGTTCTCCAATCTGTCCAGAAGGAACAGTTGATGTCGGCCCCTAGCAATTCTCTGGAACCCATTCTCCTCAACCAAACACTGACGCCCAACACCCTACTAGTAGGAGCCAACTCTGGTGACTTCCGTCAGAAAGCTCTCACTGGCTTTAGCTCTGGCTGTGGCGAGAATAACCCCTCTTGGGTTCCCCAGCAGCTCACCGCCCACCAAAGGGACATCGAAAATGCACAGACAGAGAGAAAACATCCTTCCCTTCCCCCCTCTGGATCGGGTGCCAGAAATACTATTACGATCCAAGTAGGCGATCGACGCCGGCCAAAACATCTAAGGACAGTGGGTCACACGAGTGTTGTGAGTGAGTTTCCATCCATCGCAAACAAAAAGTTTTAATTCCCTCTGGAACAGCCTGACCTTGCAGGCCTCCTTGCCAAGGTAGAGCAGATCAGGTGTCTCCAGCATGAAATCAGCATCGATTCTGACGCTACGCTGAGGCTTGGTGCGGAGTTGATTGAAGCCATGGGGACTCTCCAGGTGGATTTTGAGAAAGGCATAGTCTAGCCAATCCTGAGAGCGGGTTGACGAGTCAAGACGCATGCATGTGCAATGATATTACGGTCCCTAGAGTTTCCAATAAGCCAAGCTGCGTTGAAATAGATAGGCAGATATGCGAAGGGGTTCCAAATCGGGAACGCGAGGCCGATAGATAATACTACGTCGTTGTCTCTCTCAAGTCTACGATACATTTACTTAGCTCACGGCAATACTCTGGAGAGGTATGGGTTGACGTGCTCGCTCCTGTTGTGGCGCGTAGTCGCCGTCCCGGCACAAGGTAACAGCGAAGAAAGAAATAGAACTCATGAAACAGACACCCCTACAGGTACCTGAAGGAGTACGACCGTCCGCTGCCCTCGAATCGCTCGACCGGTCGGAAGTTCCGGATGTGGGCGTGGAGCCGCTGGCGGACATGACGACGTGCCAGTGGTTCACGACGTCGGTCGCGCTGCGGGTATCGAGTGTTGCACTCGTGCCGGACGAGAACGCGGGGGTACTGTCGTACTTGGTGTCGCATCCGATGTCGTCGCTGCGCTTCTAACGGCGTGTTTTTTTTCACATATGATAATTGAACGATCATGTCTCCCCCCGTCTTGTCCCCCTCTCGTTACTGAAGCTCATATCAGCGAATCAGCGACAGAGATCACTTACTTGAAGTTACACCATCCTCACAGGCAATATACCAGCACTTGCCTTCTTCAACCAGCGTGGGGCGCAGCACGAAAAGTTGTATCACACAAGCTGGAAAATCAGGGAAAGTCGGCTCTCACTAGCAACAATTCCGCGTGCAAATGATTCTGGTCCGTCGCGCTCGCTGGCGCGTCTCGGATCTCCCCACACACTTCCAAAGTCAAAGTCTGTCCTTCCACTTCCCCCCCCCCCTCCTCTCGCATTCAATCGGATCGCGTTGGTGGCATTTGCTCAGTGCTGAAGCGCTGACTCATGCGCAGAGAGTGGCATATTTAGGTCAAAGCGTTCAGGACGAGCATCAACAAGGATAGATATCCATGACAAAGGTCACTTTCATGAGATCAAGCTACCGCCACCCCGCCACCCAATCTCTCCCAACCACCCTTGCCCTCCAAGACCCTCCTCCCGTACCCGTGCGCACGCAAAGATACCTGCCGGAGACACCACTCCAGTGCACCCTCCCCATGAGTCTTCGGCGCATACGCCTCGTCCACGTCGTAAAATGCCATCGCGTTGCGACACGACAGCCAGAGATACAATGCAAGCACATTGTGCAGCCCCTCTGAATGCTTCAGCGCCTCTTTGCATGTGCGCATATTTGGCTGGCGGTCAGAGTCGCGCATCATCCCTTCCACCCTCTCCAACTGGTGACAGACGATACAGCGTCGAGCTCCAGGCGTATCGCGTTGGTGTACAGACGCAGGATCTGCACAGGTGCATCAAGCGCGATTGAATTCGACCATTGAATCGGACAATTCTTAAACAACAGTATGTTGGACAAGAGTAGATTCCTGGCGTGCGCGTCCATGAACTCGCTTAGCTGGTCCAGCCGGGTCTGTGTAGCGCCGCGTAACCATTTTCCTCATGACATTGCATATCTTATCCATCCTCGCTTTAGTTGGTCTGCGATTTACCCACAGATTTCCATGGCTGTGCGTGAAACTTTCTGTCGATTCAAGTTCATAACTCACCTTTTTATCTTCACAGTAATCCCTTACATGTATCTTCGGCAAGTCAGTGTTTGTATCGTGCCAAAATCTTGTATGTTCAGGTTTCATTTATACCTCTGGAAATTCCTTTGTTGATGAATGTTTATGACTGCAGCGCACATCGTACGTCTGCCGATCATCCTTTTATATGTTGAGATACTGCTGAGATCACGTTGCCTACTCGTAGTGGTTCATTTGGTGTGGAACGTGAGTCGTCGTATGATGTGGTTGGGGAGACCTGATTCAAGTTGGATCTAATTCGCATCGTACCAGACTGCTACTCAACACCATTGTGTTGGCAATGGTGTGGCGCGGTTTGCGGGGGCTTATTAGAGAGTCGTGCAGTCTCTACACATCGGTGCTGGCTCACCTTCTGGTGCGGGACGGTGAGACTGTTTTCTCCTTGGTTATTTCATGACATTGACCGGAAGCCCAGCCGTTCTATTCTTTGTGGTACACTCTGCTACACCCGCACTTTGGAAATATGATGTTAACCTGAAATCGTATTTCGTACAGATCAAGTTGTTTGTCAGTGTATCTGGGATAATCTGCTGGTAAGGTTATTTCCCCCCTGGATACGCTGGTCTTCTGATCGTTGGCTGGAATATCATTGACAGGACCATCTTCAAATCAGGGAGTAACCCTTTTTCATGTTCAGCGATCACTGATCGGCCCCGTCGAACCTTGAGAAGGATCTACTTTCTCCACCTAGCGTAAGACATGACCGTCGGGTTCCGTGTTCCTCTGTCCTGATCATGACACGTACTGCGTGGCGCAGAATCTCGTTTCCAATGCTTTCGGTCATCAGACAGCGTCTTATTCTCAACCCGAAAAGATCACTAGCGTGACCGCCTCTTATTATAAGTCATGACGTCAGCAGGGAGGTGGACAGGCAGATGGCCGTGATCGTATTAGGGGATAATCACCGTGACCATTGGCTGGATCGCGATCTTGAAGCGAACGTCAACCAGGCGGTGGACCCTCAATGGCCCTGAAGTTTGAATGCAGCGCCAGCGAGTATGATGGCAAGACTGGTCACCGGTGAAGGACCGCGACAACGAGCTCAGACATTGAATTCGTCGGGACGGAGGTGCCGTGCAATAAAAGTACTCAATGAAATGGCTGCTAGATATCCCTTTTGTGTATCTCATGGAGATTGCAAATAGCATGCGATGTGGGCTGACTATCTCAGTCTGAACTCAATAAGCGACTCAATGAGCGACCGCCCTGCAACTCTATCTGCGCGAATGCCCGAGGTGGCAACCCGGACAGTCCACCGAATCCCGCGGCGCCGGCCGTAAGTTTAGACGCCACTCCGCGACCGCAGTGCTCTGACGAGGTGTGAAACAGGTAACGTGTGGCTATGTAGGTGGCAGGCATCAATATTGATGCATGATGGTCCGCGCTTTTCATTGCTGGAAGAGGCCTAGGTTAATGACTTCGTGCGTCGATCTCTTCAAAAACGCGAGTGCCTTGCGTCTGTGTCGGCATCTGTATCGTCTGTCACGCGGGGGGCAAGCATATCGCGGCAAGATTGACATGATTCCTCGCGACCGCCTCGTCACCCAAGCTTTGCAAGCTCTATCCCTCATCGTTCCTGCAAAAGAGACCTTCACTCTGCACTTGGAATTTCTTCGGGCGTGGTCCCAACGGAATTTTGGCGGCTCGTCGAAT
>JBBPLL010000703.1:0-14245 GCA_038089755.1 Leccinellum rugosiceps | reverse complement strand
AAGAGGCGACCGACTGCTTTACATCACACTTACTTTGTGCGGGCTACTTTGACCTTTTCCTCGTGTTTCTTATGTATGGTCTGCCTTTCTTCCCACAACTGTTGCTCGAGTTCGTTGTCATTCCACTCGCACTCTCCCCATCGGTGTGATCGCCTGCTAAATTCCACACAGCACTAAACCCCTCTGCTGCCTCCACCAGTTCAGATGCTCTTGCTTTGGTCGTCGAGGGAGTTTGTGTGCGAGATCTGGACGCTGCGGATGGACGTGCGTCGATGGATCCCTTGCGTCGAGATTTCGAGATTCTTTCAGTTGCGTTCCATTCCAGATGTGCGGTGGCGGCCTACAGGGCCAGTTGTGTATCGTTTTCCGCAACACTTTTTAACCTTGTGCTGGGCTATCGAATTTGCGCCAGATCAGTCACGGTCCCAATACTATGGAATCATATCAGAACCTTTCGATTGTTCTATTCCTCGCCACACGGACTCGGACATTATGTGGTACCATACGGTGGACTCGGAGTTTCCTGTCTTGCTTAGCAGCCGTCCTAATTCCTCTGTTGAGTCCATACCTTTGTTCATAATTCACGGTCCAGGTTCACGAAGAACCCAACTACAAATTCACACGGTCGCCGACTTGGAGTGCCGCGCAATTCCCTTAGTGGTGTACACTTTGGATGTGGTGATCGATATGCAATACCAGGATGGTACATATCCAAATTTGCAACACAAGTGCTTTCAGTAGCTACCGCCCGCAAGTGGTAACCCAGTCACAGTGCGTATTTTCGCCTCAGGATACAGCTGACATTTGAGCAGGCTCTCAGGTTTACAATCTGGGATGCCGACTGAGTATTTAAGAATGGACCCCTTCGACATAGCCCCTTCATCAAGTTCTGCTCGTTCGAACGCCCTAGTCGCGAATGGTCGTTCTCAAAGCATCTGACTTCAAAGAGTTTCCTGCATGTGATGTCCTGGGTTATAGTTTGGACTTCACTGCAACCAGTCCAATGGACATAAAATCGGTTGGTGTTTAAAACGGTCTGTTTGTCAGGATTGACGCCCATTTCACTTTGCTTTCAAGGTCATTGCAGCCATCAAGAGGGGCCGTAGGATTATCAGATACTATCCTGATGAGGACACACGCAAACTTGAAGTAGGCAAGTACATTTATACAGCGAGCATCGATTTCTTTCTTTCTCACATTATTTGGCTCCATAGAGGGGGTCGTCTATGACGTCCCGCGGTGCATTGGCGTAATGGATTATAATAGCAGCGATGGAAACTACGTAACTTACAAGAACGGAGTAGAAGCGGCCTCTGTTCTCAAAGTGGATACGTCCCTCTCGGCTCGCTACCTTGCCGTATCCGCAAGCACTTCTACCTCCTATTCTATCGACAAGACGTACAGGAGAGAAGACCAATGGGCGATGTATAGCTTCAATGCTGACACTTACCTTGCTTCGCTCAGAGATTACTCCGACATGCTCAACGAGTTGAACCTCTTGAATAGGCTCGATGACTTGGAACCCATTGGAAATGGCAGCAACGATGATGTTGTTGATGACTGGAAGCAGTTCTTCTCTTCCTGGGGCACTCATGTCATCATCAATTCGGCGTATGGCGCCAGATTCCAATTGGTAAGCCGATGGACCATCTTCATGCATCATGCTGTCGCTCACCATTTGGACCGCCAGAATGTGTGGGCGTCTAACTCCAACAACTCGGTTAACGAGCGGTTCTCGACTGATGTTACCGCTGCATTCAACGGCATCGGTGCGGGTGGCCAGTTTGATACCTCCGTGATGACAGAAGCACAATACAAGACCTTCTCCGAGTTCATGCAGAAGCAAGTCTCCGTCGTGGGCGGTAACCCGCAGATCAACAAGGAGCTCACCGCGGATCCCGCGCACAACGACGTCTTTGTGAAATGGGCCGGAACCGTCGCCGAAGACTCTTCTATCACAACTATGAACGTGGTCGAGCTGTGGGTCCTTATGAAGGACTCGGCCAAGAAAGAGGTTCGGGAGGCCGCTAAGATGGTCATGGACGCGTATAACTATATCGTCTCGCACCCTCTTCCATACAAGACAGCCGTCGTACTCGACATCCAAAGCGACTGTGAGTTGACTATCGCTTGCAGCGGGTATGCGCACGCAGTCTTTAATGAGGGCGATGCAACAGGGGCCGAATTCAACCTCTTGTCGCCGGAAGCAGTCATCATACCGAACCCCAGCAACCCATTCCCGCCCAATACTGTCGCGTCGAACACTCGTGTTCAGTGGGGAAAGGAATACAGTCACATCTATGAAAGAAAGACACTCAGGTGATTCTCCTTGCATTCTGCGTGCCATCGATCGCGGACATTGATTCAATATCCGGCCTCCAGGTTCTATGTCGTCAACGACGGCTCTCCCATCGATTTCTCCATCTCCCATGGAAGCGACGGCGCCAAACCAAAGCAGGGAAGAGCGGAGGTTATCATAGAGACGGTGAGTATCCTGCTGCTGCGTGAAAAACTGGTTATCGAGCTCGCTCAATCCTGGTCGTCAGGTGAGCTATTTGAACGACAAAGTCACGGGTACGTCCCCACCCTCATTTTACTTGCATGCATCTTACTACACATCCGACTGTTGAAAAGATAACGTGTGGAACACCATGTGGTTCTACCAGAGCCGGGTCTCCGCTAAACCTGCGTCCACGAGATTCAAGCTGGATCGCACTACATATCAGTGGGACACAGTCCTCAAGGAGTATCTGGAAGAAATCGGGGCCGGTGATTGGCTGTGATCCGGTGTTGATTGCATGTGTATATTAGGAGATCGTTATGTCGACGTCGGCGTCTTGTATGTAAGTCATGCTGTGATTGAAATCTGTCCCACAAGTCCCTTGATTGAAAGTATTGATGAGAAAAGGAGCTACATGAACTCGGGATCAATGGTCGACAACAACAACCGTCATCAAGCAGTAACAGGGACGATCAATTGTTTGAAAGCGAACCATGCCGTTCGTATATTTTCGCTGATTGTACGCTGATTGTATGCAGGAGCACGTGAAGTGCTTCGTCTTTATGGATAACGGCGGCACCTTTGTACTTTTAATAGTCACGTCAGGGTTGTAGTCTGTACATAGCCCGCGATGCCATGGAATAGAATGGTACCAAGTCAAATTATATGCGTTGCACACGCAGGTCACTCTGACAATTGCGACACTTACATATGTGCCTACAGTCTACGAATAAGAGGATAGTATCCATGAAGGCATCTACTTTGGTACCCGGCAATATTCTGTGCAGAAAGATCCTCGACCATTCTCAAGCATCGCATGATAAAGGTTCAGGAAATCGACAGGCGCAAAACCTCCGAGTCGGACCCTTGGGTACATGAACCGCCATTGTTCCAAGCACCAGACACACCTATGTCGAGAAATATCGACCTTTCCTTTTCGCCGCAGGAAAGTGAAAAAGAGTGCTTACCTCCCGGTACTTCGTCCTCGTTCCACTGATTCGCAATCCAGAGATCGTCGCTTTGGGGACAAATTCGACACAGGTCCAATTAGATGATGGGAGCGGCTTACTTGTAAGCAACTTTGTTACCACGGACATACTATAAAGGAATCAGTTGAAGGATTAGATGCGGTCGAGAGACGCTAACCGCAACTCCTTTTGCCCAAATAGATACGTCAGCGCAGACGTCGCTTCTAGGTGGTGCGGTCGCTACAGGCTTAGACGAAGTGGTGGCTGATGTCGTAGAGGTTGTAGAGGTGTTGGCCGTTGACTTCAGTGCTGATGTCGTAGACTTTGCACTCGTAGTGGTCGTCGAAGTCACTGAAGAGGGCGAACCAGAGATGGGCCATGTGTTTCCACGAACTCTACTGATCCAAGAAGAGTCCACGTCAGGAAACTATCAGTAAATAAGCTTAAGCCACTCGGGAAACAGATACGACACGTAATTACCTCCCAGACCATTACACCAGCGTCTATAAAGAATATCATATGTAATTGTTGTCTTTATGGTTCAGGACAGGGACTGACTTACTCCAGCCAGAAGAACGAGCTTGAGCGACACACGAAGCAAGCACCGACGTGTCCATGTACCCGCTGACGGCATCTGTCGTGGCACCTGGCTTACCGATCAAAAGCTTGTCTAGGGAGACACCATTGGCTGCGATTTGGAAAAGAGCGGTTTCTGGCCAGGTCGACGAGGAAGCATCCAGAAGGCCCAAGCACGTTATATACTCCGAGGTTCCTTCTGAAACAAGTGAAATAACTATGATTTATTCAAGCTCGAAATCAAGAAGCATGGAAAACTCACGGTTGTAGAACTGAAGTGTGATTTACCAGGGATTTAGTTGAAGAAACAACACATGTTTGTTTGTGCTTACTTGGATGTTGTACTGAACGAGCACCAGGCAATCAATATTCTTACTTGCATCCTGTGACCGTCTACTCACCCAGTCGATCAACGAGCCAACGCTCTTGTGCACCGCGAGGTATCCTCCTCCTGCCCACAAAGTGGGAGAGAACCAAGGTGCGACTGCTATCCAGTATCTGAGAGTTAAAATTTGTGATCGTTCTATGCGCGGAATTTTGCTCACGAGCATGACTGAGGATGTATTCTCCCGGGGGAAGATGGGCCCGAATCTGCTGGGTGAAACCAATCAACCAAGTCTCCGCAGATCCTCCACCGTGATTGAACGCGTTGAAATCCTACAAGTACAAAAAGAGGACTTCATCAGTTCGCCGTGCACTAGTCCAATAACATAAACGCCTACTTCGTAGTCAACATCAACCCCTTGAATACCATATCGGAGCACCCAAGAAGCTAGGTTTCTGGCAACAACGGTGTAATTAGTCCCCGATGAAGTGGGTGCTTCGGTAGACCCAAATGCGGAAACAATCAAGGAGATTCCCGCTGCGTTGTATTCCTGGATGTAGGAAGTACGCTCCATGTCTGAGAGCTGTTCCCATCCCAGCGCCATATCAGCTGCCCCGGAGGTCAACCAAAAGGAGAGTGCACTGTCCGTTGTCAGTCCCACTCGGCACATGTCCATAGAGACTCACTAGACATTGTAACCCTATGGCCATTGGAGGACTAACCTCAGCTGGGAGTAAAAGACGAGAACGTCTCTCTCACCTGGAGCTGCGTAGCACTGGGAAATGGATAGGTCCATGCATCATGATAAACAACGAAGTGCGGCGCAGTGGGGGTGGACCTCCTCAGGATATCACGCGCACCAAGACTAAGGTTCCTTAGCCTTTCAGCCAGCGGAGCGACCAGTGCCAACGCAAGTATGGGGAAGGCCAACGAGGTTATGAAGAAAGAACCAATGGAGACCATGGCGCCGGTATGACGAGGTTGAAAGAAACCAACAGATGGCTTTCAACATCATTCCTTCGCGTTTTATGGAGGCTATCAGGGAGTGGAAAATCGCGCAAACGAAGTGAACAGTCAGTCGATATAGGAGTATTGTCTTCTGAGGTGCAAAACAGGTTCTGGGATAGCAGTAAAGGATAAGGACAGGGGAACGTTTTACTCACCCGCAGTAGATAAACAATGCCTTATGTTGACCATACTTCGGTGCCATACAATACACGATACCGAGGACGGGCGCATATAGCAGCATGGGATGTCAATTCTGGGTGGATGATACCCAGAGGCAAGCAGTGCCTGAGTAACATGACCCTTGAAAAAGGAGCGCCAGAGACTATCATGACATTCACACATGGTCCTCGGAGAGTATGTTCCTCGACCATCCTCCAGGGAGGAGGCGCATAACTTAATGTGGACGATAATCCAGACCACAGGGTTAACCAGAGAAGTCGTGTGCGAGTGGTGACACGGCACTCCCAGGCCTCCGAGTCTGGGCACAGCAGCGACAGAACGACACCATTCCCCAAATGTACATTTCTGTAGTGTTGCTAGTCGGCTAGAATCCGTGGCGTTAGGAGTACACTTGTGAGGGAACAGTGCAACCAACGACTCTGAGTCGGACTTTGTAGTATAGACGGATAGTTGGTAGTCGCTTGGGGCCGCGGCAGACTCGAGCGTCGCAATTCAAGAAACAAATGTCAGCCTACTATGGCCTGACCTTCTAAGTAGTAGTTGAGTAGTGTGGTGCAGTGAGTCTCTCCCACAACATATGCATCGGCGTCGGGAGCGAGTGGCAGGAGGAACGGAGCCGAAAGTAATTTCAGTCAACACCCGTGGGAGAGTCCGAATAGATCAGAACCTCGAAACTCCCAGACCGATGATAGAGACGGCAGCGTACCAAACATCCCGATAGCCTTTCCTTTTTCCATGCTTCAGAAAAAAGCGTTCACAAAGTATCGGAAATGCATTTCTACAACAAGCAAACTCGGGATCCATACATACAAACATAATTCATGATGGTACACGACAACCACATACTCTTCAAAATTTCCTTGAGTCCGAGTCATTTCTAGAATAAGTATACAAATAGTTTAGAAAGTGCTGCCGCGGACGGCAGTGATCCATGCTGATGTCGCATCCGGGTACTACATAACGAAAAATGGATCAGTCTAGGTTGATCATATCGAGGAAACGGATGACATACCTGCCAAACCATCACGCCGGCGTCTGTAAAAAGTACCCATTAATAATTACTTCATACGAGGAAAATTAAACCTACCCCATCCTTGAGCATGGGCTTGGGAGACACACGAAGCAAGCGTTGAAGTGGACATGTATCCGGTGCTAGCGTCTGAAGTTGTAGCCGGCTTGCCAATGACGAGCTTGTCGAGTGTAACACCGTTGGCTGAGATTTGGAAAAGAGCACTTTCAGGGAAGGTCGACGAAGATGCAGTGAGAAGGCCGGCACAAGTCGTATATTCCGTCGATCCCTCTGTGAAGCAGGGTCATTTTCGTCGACTTGCTACAATGAATCACACACTCACGGTTATAGAACTAAGATTCCGTGATCAGCCACAAACGTCAAATGTATTTCCCGGGGTGATATGTCATGGGACATACCTGAACGTTGTACTGGAAGAAGAAGTCAGCCCGGTACACAAGATAAAACAGGCCAAGACGCACCCAATCAATCAGAGAGCCTACACTCGAATCTACTTCCAAGTATCCTCCTCCACTCCACATGTTGGGGGAGAACCAAGGAGCGACAGCTTCGAGTGAATTTCAGTGGGATTTCTCGCGGAGACAAGTTCAAGTACTTACGTGCGTGGCTGAGAATATATTCTCCCTGAGGGAGCTTCGTCCGGAGTTGCTGAGTCAAGGATATGAGCCAAGGCTCTGCAGTGCCTGCAGAGCCGTCGAATGCGGCAAAGTCCTAGCAACCGGAAAAGACAGACTTGATCAGCTATCCTTTCATTCTTCCAAAAGCAAATCGAAGCAGTACCTCATAATCAATGTCCACTCCTTGTAGGCCATACTCGGTAATCCAAGAAGCCAGATTGTCAGCAACCGTAACAGCGTTGGTTCCCGACGTCGTCGGGGTATCCGAAGATCCAAACGCAGACACTATCAACGATATCCCCGCTGCATTGTATTCCTGTAAATAGGTAGTACGTTGGCTGGCTGTGAGGTCTTGCCATCCCAGGGCCATATCAACGGCCCCTTCAGAGGACATCCAAAAGGACAGCGCACTGCGACTTGTTACTTCCACTGTAACCGTATAAACAGCAACCACTTACTAGACATTGTACCCCTGCATCCAAACTTCGTCAGCCAGTTGGCCATGTATGTGAGTGTCTACTTACCTGAAGTTGTGTGGGGGTTGGAAGGGGAGAGACCCAGGCATCGTCGTAGACAACGAATCGAGGTGCAGCGGGAGTCGACCTCTTTAAAAGGTCACGAGCTCCCGGACTCAAGCTCCTAAGCTTGTCTGTCAAAGGGATTGCTAGGGACGATCCAATCAGAGAAACGGCAGCGAGGGCCGCGGTCAAGCCGGTACGAAGAAACACCATAGTGATGCAAGGAGCTGGAGATGAGAACCCACAAAGTCAGAGACCTTGGTACTCATCGAGGGGTCCGCTGCGTTTTATACTAGAGCGATAGTTCTATGTGAACAGATGGGTAAAATGGGCTCACTGAGATTGGTACACAGTGCACCTCATGAATCAAATGCATTGGCAGCACGAAATCCCATGGCCAATGTGTTCATACAGAGTGTTTCCGCTTCGTATAATTGTCGTCAAGTCACCTGCATGGCAAACAATGAGGTAGGTATACTCGGCGAGGATAGCACCTCGCAGTACATGTGCTCTTCAAGCCTAAAAGATTTATGAACTTGTGGTCGTATGTCGAGAATATATTGTTGTGACCATATGGTTTTCCAAAAGGAAGAGAGAAAATGGTGCAAGCAATGACTGGGAACAGTGTTTCGCAAATGAAAACGAAAAATACATGTTTCATGACCATAGGGAAATGGATATGGCCACCTTGGACTGACCGCTGTCGCGAATACTGAATTCGTCAATTGAGATGGGTAAGGGAACCACGAGGTGACGTATTGCCTCCGGAATGCAGGAAGAAAGACGATGTTGTTCATTGGCTCACGGACATAGAATTCATATGCCACGCATCTCCGCGGCCAGAAAGTCTGATAACCTTAAAGTTATCAGTGCTAATCCCTGGGAGTCGATTCAGTAACTGATACTCCTGAACAAAGGGGAGGTATAAAACCTGCTCCGAACAGTCATGGATCGGACGCGCTCTCGTCATGTACGATGATCTCGTCTGTAGAATTATTTAATACTCCCGGTCAATAGAATGTCTAACATCGTGTGCTTTTCATAGTCGGTCATAATTAAACCTCTCGTGACGCTGTGATCCAAGAATAACACATACAGACCTTGCCCATGAGGCTATCAAGCCTGCTGGTGTTTCCGAATTTGGTCAGTGCTTGCCATGCGGTCAACGCTTTGATAGTGAACCCCAGTTGGTCATGCTCGCGTGCGCCCTAGATGGCCAGTCGTTAATAATTTATGCTAGCAAACCCGGTGAGAAGATGGACGTGCGTGCCCATGAGCTCCTGCGTATCAAAAGCCGCCTACATTTATTTTGTGTACACCTGTCACACATCAGCCCTGGCCGAGGACTTGCACGATCTACTTGAATATTTTCAGTGCGCCACGCGTAAGGGTTGGCTTCGAAGGTGGGCTTCCACGCACCGATGCGCAGAACTCGGAGCTTGAGTAACGTGTGTTTCCTGCACCGTGGCTCGTCGCCCTTGTACGAATAGCCTCGTCTCTCCGAACTTGGCAAAAATACTGAGGATGACGATCTAGTCGAATGGTCTATGTGATGGAGGGTCGAACTTATCGTTGTCTAGGACAGTTGGGAAGTGCGACGTGTCGCCGCAATCATGTTGATCTAATTGCACTCGATGCGTATAAGAATACCAAAATCCGCAGAAACCTACATTTGAGAATCATCTCCGGGGTCAACTTCATCGAGCCCTGCTCCATCCTGCTTCAATCCTTCGGATTCGTCGACTACATCCATCTCCTCCTCGTCGGTTTCATAATCCACGTAGTCCTCGACTTCATCTGCCACAGGCCCAGCTGAGTCGTAGTCTCCCCCACCTTCACCGTCACCTTCACCTCCGCCTGCACCTTCGCCAACATTTTCGTTTTCCCCCGTCAGTCCGCTCATGTTGACATCTTCAGTCACATACGGCACTGATGATGGACCAACTGGGCGAGGCTGTGTAGTAAATGGGGGCGGCAACGCTGCTTTTGCCTTCCCCTTCGCGCGTGAAGCAGTTGATATAGTTTCACCTTCCTTTGCTTTCCCCTTGCTTAAACTGATGTTGCGTTCGACACCGCTCTTCTTGTTTTTGTCACCCTTTGTGTTGTCCCTGTAGACTATGCAGATATTGAGACGCCGAACTGCGAAAATAAATACGAATTACTCTGAAGTTCATTTTGGAGTGGGTCAGCCAAGTCTCCGAATTCGATCATCTCTAGTGCTTTGAGCACATCAGAAGCGGAGATACTCTTGTGTTGCTTTGAAAGAGCTACATCGTGTGCGCTGGGTGACAAAGGTCAGTCTTTTGCAACACGAAAAGTTTGAACCATACGTTGCAGCTAATGGAATCCGTGAGCTTGGTAGTACATTGCCGAGAACGGAGGTAACTCGCCCAGATAATTTATGAATACCGTTGACCCTTTGACAAGAGAGAGCACCGTCTCCTTTTGCAACTTTGCATTTTCTGGTATCTTCAAGATACATGAGACCACACTCAAAAATGGATGCGAGAACTCACGGCTGACTTTGCGATCTTTGTTACGAGGCTCTTTGGCAACTCGAAGTTCTCGATGCCTTCTGAAACAAGATCCTGTTGTGCTTGAGCTGATATTTGGCCTCCGGTTGCATCTTTGCGTGGCATTTGTGTCGCGTCAAGATGATGAAGTGGTCAAGTTCACGTGATCACCAAATCCTATACTCTTTCTTCGGATGTCATCAAGAGGGCTCTTTCTCCTGCTCTGGCTCGTCCTTGTTCACTGTGTGGGGATATATTTATTCACCAAGGGATTCCTCTTGAGTCGATTATCTCTTCCAGACCGAAACCAACACGAGTGCAACTCTCTCGCGACACACAAACGAGCTGTTCTGCTAGTCATTGACGCCCTGCGATTCGATTTCATATCCAGTCATCCTCCACAACCTTCATCGCCATATCACCACAATATCCTGACTCTTCCGCGGGAACTCACTGCTGCACACCCGCACCACTCCTTCATATTCAACGCCCATGCCGACCCGCCGACCACAACACTCCAGCGTATAAAGG
Source organism: Leccinellum rugosiceps (assembly GCA_038089755.1). NCBI lineage: Eukaryota > Fungi > Basidiomycota > Agaricomycetes > Boletales > Boletaceae > Leccinellum > Leccinellum rugosiceps. The sequence continues at coordinate 3,479 of JBBPLL010000703.1, read as the reverse complement.
GCCTCACAACCGGTTCACTTCCGACGTTCGTCGATGTTGGCGACAGCTTTGGGGGGTCAGCTATCAACGAAGACTCATTGCTACACCAACTTGCGGCCACCGGTCAGAAGGTCAGTATGCAGCCCAGCCTTGATTGTCTGCTTTATATATGTCTCAAAGGTTGCTTTCGCAGGCGATGATACATGGATGGCTCTGTTCCCTGAAATCCTTGGTCACAACATCTCCTTCCCTTTTGACTCTTTTAACGTCGAGGATCTGCATACGGTCGATGAAGGGGTCATTGCGAACCTCTTACCAATCGTGAAGGACCATTCACACTCTTGGGGCCTTGCAATTGGCCACGGTCTGGGTGTCGATCATGTCGGTCATCGCGTTGGCCCTGAACATCCGGCTATGAAGGCAAAGCTGGAACAGATGAACGACTTTCTCGCAGAGCTTGTCATGGCAATTGACGAAGACACGTTGTTAGTCTTGCTTGGAGACCATGGTATGGATCGCACAGGTAACCATGGAGGGGATAGTGTTCTAGAGACGATGTCTGCTGTTTGGATATATAGCAAGGGTCCGGCATTATCCCAAGGTTCAACACCATTCCCTAGCAGCCTCGTCCCTACTGCAATGTTCCCGGGAGAGACCGTTCCTCATCGTTCTATCCAACAAATAGATCTCGTTCCGACAATATCGCTCCTCCTTGGCCTTCCTATCCCGTTTAACAATCTTGGAAGCATCATCCCAGAACTTTTTGATCGTGGTGTGAACAAGGTGGGGATTCGGAAGGCCCTCGAACTCAACGCGAATCAGGTCAAGAGATATCTGGATGCTTACCGTTCTAGTTCGTCTGGCGGGGAACTTGATGGGTTTTGGTCACAGCTTTCATATAGCTGGCTGGCAACGCAAGACGATTCGTCCGCGGGTTCTCTTCTTGCATTATGGGAGTTCAGTCGCCAGTCGCTATCGGCGTGCCGTAGTCTTTGGGCCCGATTCAGTCTTCCTATGATTGGCGCAGGCATCACTGTCATAATCCTCAGCATTGTTGCAATTTTTTGCGCATATCGTTTACTTGAAGATGATACGGAAAATTCGGAGAGGCGTCTTGGAAGAGCACGGTCTAGCATTCTGAAAGGCACCGCTGCTGGGTTAGCTCTCGGCAGCATGGCTCATTTTCCGCTACAGGGTTATTTGGACGGTGTTCACCTGCATCACAGTTGTCTCTTTGGAGGTGCACTTGTGTCTACGTTGACATTCACGTTTTCGTACCATCCTACTTTCCGTCGCAAACAGCTACCCTCCCTTCTCATCATTCCCGTCCTTCACGCCCTCTGCTTCGCTTCCAATTCTTTCACCGTCTGGGAAGACCGCATCGTTCTTTTCCTCATCATTACATCACTCGTTCCGGCTTTCTTGACTGGATTTACTGCACCAACACCCCGCCTCCGGTATCGTATTGTTGGATTCTCCGTGCTCTTTGGGGCTTGCGTTCGACTCATGGCAATTAGCACCGTGTGCAGAGAAGAACAGCAACCCTACTGCAACGTGACATTCTATTCTTCGCCTACCTCGTCTGCTCCTCCCATTCTTGCTTTGCTTATCGCGCCACTGGCTGCGTTCTCCATTCCCATTGTCGTTCGGCGCATTCTAGGCATATCAAAATCGGAAAGAGGCTTGGCTGGAATATTCTTCCCGTGGGTGCTTACGTCTACTCTATTTGCTGGAACTAGCTTTTGGGTTTTGGAATGGGCTCACTCTACGGAGTTCTTCGGGAATAGCGCGAACGCATTGCTACGTCTCGTGCGGACCGTGCTAGCCAGGGTGTGCCTCGCAGCAACTTTGTTCGGCGGCATCACTTTATGGTGGACATCTCCTGTTTGTCTCGAAATCAACTCCGAGGACCAAGCCTCGGAAAGTTCAATCGCACAGAACCAACATCACAGTACCAAGGTCACCATATTAGGGTTTGCTAACGCATTCGGGTCGCCCTACTTCGTGTTGTGGACAATCCTGCTCAGCGTAGTCTGGTTATGTGTGCAACTCTCTGGCCAGGTGGTTTTGGGACTCGCGACTGTAGCTCTATTGGCATACCTCGAGGTTGTTGATAGCGTCCGGGACGTCCACGGCCTAAGCGACGCGTTTGCGTCAAGCAAGCCGAGTACGGCACTGGACCTCAACATACTCAAACGAGAGCTCTCGTTCTCAGAAGTTGTCCCCCTCGCGCTTCTTGCGGTCCACACTTTCCACGGGACTGGTCACCAGCCAACGATACCCTCGTTACAATGGAAGACAGCGTTTATCGTCACTTCGACGGTTTCCTATCCCTTTTCGCAGCTTACGGTCATCATCAATACACTTGGTCCCCACTTCTTGATGGGTGCCGCCTCACCGCTCCTCGCGCTCTGGAACCTCCCGCCGCTGCCCCCGCCACGAGGCCTGACGGGATCTTCGTTGCGAGCCTGCCTCGCAATTATGCTGTATTTTGCGATTCTTCTGTTGGGAAGTGCTGGGTGCGCGGCCGCCTTGAGGAGGCACCTCATGGTCTGGAAAATCTTTGCGCCGAGGTACATGTTTGCCGCTCTCTCGCTCGTCGCCATCGATGTAGGCGTTGTCGTTGGCTTTGGGATAGGGGTGTGCAGGATACGAGAGCGGATAGAGCAGATATTCAAAAAGATAGCTTGAGTGACCTTTCCACATATCCACGAGATCTGTGATTCTATCCCAACTGAGTATAGATGGTCCTTTAAATTGTAATCAGTCGTTTATCCGAATCCTCTCTGACTTCGGACATGGGTGGTCATCGGTCACTATGCTTCCCTCTCCGCTGCACCCTACGCCACTATCTCAGCGCGCTCCCGCGTTCTCCCTCCTTCACCGTGACCTCACTCTCGTGACCGTCCCAGACAAGGCAGCTGCCCCTGCTTTGTCGGCGTTTCCCGCAACTGGATGACGTTACACATCGCCGTCCAACTTCCATCGCCCCGTCCCGGAGCATGCATGCTGCGGTCCGTGATCTCCGCGTAACCGTGCACTTTGACCCCGTCCTCGCCAACATTGTCAAGGTCGCCGGCAGACTGCATATTTATATTTCCAGAGTTTCCCTGACCCCTGGGGTGCTCAAGTTGGAACCTGACTCAGGCATTCTAGTCCGGTGAGAGAGCCGGGTAATAGTATACATATATTTCCATCCACCCATCGTTCCAAAGCATCAACGTAAACTTCGAGTCGCTTCACAAAACATAAATTCACACATACGAACTATACATGATTAATCGAACCATAGTAGAAGCGGACTGCGGCCAACAGCAGAAAAACACAGAATGCTATCTAGGCCTCATTTTCTTCTGCGTCGGTGATGATTGTGCGTCTTCACCTAGGTTTCTCTTCTTCGATATCTCGGACACCGAGATAAGTCGGATATCAGGTGTGGACTTCAACGCCTCTGAGAATGCCGACCTGATACCCTCATGCGTGGTTTTAATAACAGAATC
>JBBPLL010000702.1:0-14252 GCA_038089755.1 Leccinellum rugosiceps | reverse complement strand
CCGTCGAGCAAAGTCGACGAGGACGAGAGACGGCGAAAAGAACAGGAGGAACGAGAGTTGATTATGGACCGCCTGATGGACGAGGAACGCGCACAGGAGGAAGCGGACATGAAAGTTATTGTTATGAAAAACAAGTTGGAGGCATTGCGGAAGAGACGGGAGGCGTCTCGGTCCGCAAAATCAGACATAGGAGTCGCATGAGAGATCTCTAGTTCTGCGTCGGCACGCCGGTTATTTACCTTGCCTCGTACCAAGATAGGCCCTTTACCCGTAAGTGTGACTGATCGGCGTCTACAGTACTAGCTGACCCTGGTCTGACACCATCTGTTTTTTTGGGCTTGAAGCACTTATTGACACACTACCAGAATGTAAAAATTTGCAAAACGGCGGTGAGCGCCAACGTGCGCGTCGAAACCTGTGTCGTAACTCATGCAGGAGTATGTATTAGTCTGTCTACTTGTCTCCGGCCAATTGCATCAAGTAAATTCTGCTGTGACCAATCCTCAGCGCCTCAGCAACCTCCACGACTTCTTTTTTTGCCACCACCTACTCCACTCGACATCTCCAACAGAGTCGTCTTTGTCCCGAAATCATCACTGCGACATATTTTATCTTTATTTCATTGAAATATCAAAGCTCGTTTCCCTCCGCTATCACACGAATCGATTGCTAGGCTCCTGAGCTCTGGCTCGGAACAATGGAACAGAACAGTTCAGAGTTCTGGCGCCGGGTCGTTGCGTGTTGATGTTGTAGAAGCCACCAACTGCTGCACCACAACTACACCTATTGTTTTCGTCCATCATACGTCTAGTGGATGTCAAAGACCACGCATCTGATGGACAGCGGGAAGATGACATCCCTTGGGGAAGGTCATGGTTTACAATGGTAAGATCTCCCCTCGTGCTTCTTCTGTTATTATGAACCTTTGAGGATGTCTGGCGGGATGATCGATGATCAACCTATCTGTCAGCAAACAAAGGCCAGGGTTTCACCACCGAGTTTTCGAATCCACCATCAATTTGGGGTTTTGACTGATTCCTTAGCGCTCGGCAGAAACTAACTATTCTAGGCCAGCGACTCGGTGGGCCTGGGGGCTAGCCCAATCGCAGAATTCAAGCCAGCCTAGGTATAACGAAATGGCCCTCAGAACAGTCGAGTCGCTGAATCGAAGCGTGTTACTTGGTCCCATGAAAATCACGACGATAGCAACCTCCATAGCTCTACTATTGAAGCAGTCCTGGTATGCTTCAGACTCTTACTAGGACCCTTCTTCTAACACTGGTTATCCATATCCATAACTTATGCATCTCAGTGTCATATTTACGAGAAAAAGAGAGAAAGCCAAACTTGGGAGGACAGAAGAAGATTCAAAGGTTTGCCAAGTTCACAACCACTCGACCGTCGCAGGCGGCTTGGATGAGATGTCGTACGTGACGCGGTTCACGCCATTCACTTCGTTCGTGATGCGCGAGGAAATCCGCTTTAAGATTTCGGAAGGGAAAACGTACCTAGCATACCAGGAAGCGATACGTGAGAGGGCAGGCAACGACAAACAATGGAATCAACTAACCAGTCGGCCGTCATGAAGTCCTCGGTTTGTACTGCGCGCAGCGCAATGACCTTGATTCGGAATGTCAGGACATCCATGCAAGACGAAACAGGACGCGAGCTCATGTTCACCTGTTCGTATGTCCGCTTGTCGCCCATGACGCCGACGGCCTTGACGGGCAGGAGGACCGCAAATGCCTGGCTAATATGGTTGTAGAGATTCGCTCTGCGGATCTCTTCGATGTAAATGTTGTCCGCCTGTTGTAAGATCTTGACCTGTTCGCGCGTGACGGGACCGAGGATCCGGATGGCGAGACCAGGGCCTGGGAATGGATGACGCTGGACCAGTGGTGCGGGGATCGACAACAGTCGACCCAACGCACGAACTTCGTCTGCAAAGAAGCGAGAATCAGCGATCTGTGTCTGTGTGGCTTTGCTTGCGGCGAGAAGTGGAATGCTCGTTCACCCTTGAACAGCTCGCGAAGAGGCTCGATGAGCTTCAGCTTCATGTCCTTGAGCAGCCCACCGACGTTGTGGTGCGTTTTGATCGTCGCGCTTGGTCCCTTGAAACTGATGCTCTCGATGACGTCCGGGTAAAGCGTGCCTTGGAGCAACCATTCAACTCGGCCTTTCGCCTCCCCGCCTTGTTTTTCCTCTTCCTGGGCTGCTGCTTCGATCTTGGCTGCTTCCGCTTCGAAGACATGGATAAAGGTGTTGCCGATGATCTTGCGCTTCTGTTCGGGGTCTTCGACGTCTTCGAGGCGAGAGAGGAATGTTTCAGACGCGTCGACAACTGTGAGGTTGACGCCTAGGTCTTTATTGAGCATTTCATTGACCTGGTGGGCTTCATTGAGGCGTAGGACACCATTGTCGACCATGATGGCATGAAAGCTAGTAGGTTCAAGTAAGAAGTCATTGAGTATGCTGGTAGACGGGTGTATGAGCATTCGAAGCGTACCGGTCACCAATAGCTTCGTGCATGAGCTTGGCTGCGACGGTACTGTCAACGCCTCCGCTGACCGCGCCGATAACGCGACCCTTTGGTCCACAGATATTTCGTATACGGGAGATTTCCTTCCCTATGAACTCTTCCTGAAGGAAGAAGGATCTCGGTGTTATCGGAAGAAAACTTTACTTGTTACCACAAACAAAACTTACCATAGTCCATGTGGCTTTGCATTCACAGATACCGAGAACAAAGTGAGAGATGACTGCTTTCCCCTTGGGGCTATGGGTGACTTCGGGATGAAACTGAATACCATATATGGGCTTGGTGTTGTGAGCGATGGCGGCGAACGGAGCAGTCTGTGTCCGACCGATGACATGAAAATCCTGGGGGAGATCCTGGAGCTGATCTCCATGGGACATCCAGACCTGATAAACCGAACGGACGTTTATAAAGACAGTAAGTGTGAATGATGGCTCGACGTTCCCGGGAGACTCGAACCTGCATTTCGTCACCTAGGTTCTCGAAGAGCGCATCGGCGGAGCCTTGGCCGAATCGAGTGATGTGAACGGTTGCATGGCCGTACTCGCGATGATCGCACTTGGCGACCTGTCCTTTGAGGTTCCAGGCTATTTCCTGTCAGATATAGTTGGCGAGTTGATCCCGTCGAGTTGAGTGCAAAATAGCAGACCTGTAATCCATAGCAAATGCCAAGTATGGGAACACCAAGCTCAAAGATCGCAGGATCGGCGTGCGGCGCGTCAGAATCGTACACCGAATACGGTGATCCGGAGAGAATGATACCTTTAGCAAATCGCCTATAAGCAATCCGCACAAGGTTCCTAGAAAACTGTACCTTTTGGCTTGAAATGGATGTCTTTCAGCAGAGTGGTGCAGGGCATCAACTCTGCGTATACTTTCAGTTCACGACATCTCCTTGTGATGAGATGGCTGTACTGTGGACATGACAGGGGAACGAGAACGGAATTGGCGTAGGAAGGACAACACAGAAGAGCTCAAACCTGCGATCCGAAATCCAAGATCAAGATGGTGTCGAACTGATCGTGAATTTCAGTCATCTCTGTGTGTTGATGATCGAACTAGGAGAGGATCGTGTTCGGCTACCCATTAGATTATGTAATCATTTGAAGCACCGACGACACAAACGCGTCGACCGCGTCGCTTGTGTGATCTTCCACGATGAAGACGAACGACGCAAGAAATTTCCTCGACAAAGAGCTCTTTGTTAAACGCAGCATCGTGCGTCCAAGTTCCAAGTCCTCCTTCGTTTTACCTACAGCGTCGCTCTGCAGGTCACCTTTCGTGCCCTCAGTCGCGAGCTAGGCATTCACGTCAATGAAGCAAAGAAGTGAGCGTGGAATTACGGTTTCAGCGTTCCTTGCTCTTCATTGACATCGAATCTATTCTCAAAAACAGTGAGCTCCAGCGCTACTATGATGCCGTGTGCGACACGGACGTGCGAGCGGTACCGACATACCTCGTCTCTGGAGAACTCCCTCCGCTGACGGCAGGCCCCTCTCGGTCCGATGATTCCGCAATGGACGTGGATCTGGAGTTCGAGGAGGAGAGGGAAGAGCGAGAGGTACGGGAGGTGGTGGATGTGGTGAACAGGAATATGTTGCTCCTCGTGGACGCGCGCGCGCTCGATGGTACGGGATTTCCATGTAGTCATACGTATCCGCCCGCTGACTCTTCTTTTCTTTTGCCCTGAAGAGGCTATGACGCAGTTTTCCCGCGTACATTCAGTACATATATACAGCTTATCTCCATCGCAACTCGGGGTGCGTACGTGCATAACTTGTCTGTGCCTCTCTGACGCATTAGCTGTGGGTGGCACAGGATGCAGGACTCGTCTGTGCTCAGAGCTCCAAGGTTCGGAGAGCGGACATCAAGGGTGGACAGTCGTCTTTTGCTACTGTCGGAAAGATCACGGGGTCTCATGTAAAGGTTGGTTATTGCACACGTTGCCTTGTATATTCTCGTTCCTCACGACGTCGCTGTAGCTCAGATCGGGCGTTACTCGTCAAAGTGCGGCATCATCTTCCAGGATGACTTTGGATACGCCTGCCAAGGCAGCACCGAAAATTACGGTACCCGTGAAAGCAGAACAAACAGCTGCAAAAGGCAAGATTCCGTCTTCGGAAACGAAAGAACAAGTCTCTACGGTCAAGACGTTGTCCCGGACTGAATCTACGGATAGGCCGAAGCCTTCAGGCAAACTAGACTGGAGCAAAGCAAAGACCAAGGAAAAGGAGCCGGTCGCGCAGAAAACGAAAGAAGATAAGAAACCTGAACCAGAGCCCGAGTCAGCTGGCGTTACCAAGGCTTTCTGGACGAACAAGAAACCAGAGCCAAGCCCAGCGAGACTGTCGCCCGAATCTGATGGGGTCATGAGAGGCGGCATCAAGCAGGTATAATAAACACACTCTTTCGTGGAGGATCCAGCTGAATGTCTACCAGCGAGGGACAAAGAGAAAACCCCAAGTGGACACAGATGTTGAATCCGAGTCCGAGCCATCCTCAGCAAAAGTCAAACTGAACGCTACGTCTAGTCGTTCATCTGTCAAGAAAGGGATGGTATATTCGGAAGAGGACGACGACGACGGTGAAGTTCGCATGTTGGGGCGACGTCGTCTAAAAAGAAAGAGTACCTTGACATCGGATTCTGAGATGAGCCTGCAAGCCATAATGGACATTGACGACGGTACGTTCGTCCGTCCGCTTCACTTTCTGCTGAGCCGTCGTTGATCGCATGCATAGAACAAGTCGATCGCGTGCCAAGGCGTAGCAAAGTCTACCCAAATCTTGAAGATTCGGAGGAAGAAGCCGAGGAGAGCCACAAATCGGTGACAGCGCCGCCTGTAACTAGCGAAGGCGAAGAATCCGATGACGACGTGCTAATCATACCGAAGAAGAAAACCGCGAGGAAACCGCGCAAAGTCATCCCTGTCGGTCGCAACGGACTAAAGAAACGGCGCGTTGTCAAGAGTCGGACGACGACGGATGCCAAGGGATATATGCGTGCGTGGCTTCCCTCGCCTAGGCATGGTGTGATGCTGACTGTGTCTGTGTCTGCGTTATCATAGAGACGGAAGACTATTCATCCTACGAGTCTGTCGAGGAAGAAGAGGAAGTGGAGACGAAACCCAAGGGGAAGGGGAAGGTGAAAGAAGCAAAGAAAGTCGTAGAGCCCAAGATTGAGGAGGCGAAACCGGAGGTAGCGGTGGTCAAGGAAGAGGGCAGTGGGAAGCCGAAAGCAAAGGCTGCTCCGAAGCCCAGAAGAGGGGCTCCCAAGCGTGGGGGGTTGTTGAACTTTTTCGGTCCGGAGAGAGGAAAGAAGTGATTGAATTAATCATGATGATAAACATGGTGGTGGTGCACTTGGAAGGATTGGATTACGAGAATGGGAGGAGTGGCTATCACAGGTTCAGTGGTCTAATGGTTATGATTTCTGTCTCACACACAGAAGGTTCCCAGTTCGATCCTGGGCTGAACCACTTTTTTTTTGTTTCTGATTGCCCTAAGGTAACAGAATGTAAGCCGCGGCTTACGACGATCACATCCCATCCCATTACGACGATCACATTCCATCCCATCCCACTACTCCACTGCGGCACCACGGCACATATTCCATTCCACAACCCACCGATGTCGCACCGCCACCTTAGACTAGGTATATATACCCCCAGTGCTCGCATGTACAGACAGTCATTCTTTCCCGTCTATCCATACTCTCTTCACGTTCTGTTTCCCGTCTGAGTGAGGCCCTGGCCTACACTTTTTTTTGAACGTTATCAACGAGAGTACCTCTCCGTTTTACCTATTACCACTGCACTGTTCTGTCCCACTGTTTTATCTAGCCGTTCCGACCACCCGCCCACCGCTCTGCCCTGCCGTTTATTTTGTCCCGCCCACTGTTTATCTCGTCTCGCTACGTTCCATTCATACTGCTGCGTCCTACTGGAAATTTGCGTGCTCGGCGTGCCCAATCATCGCCCCTTCCTGACCTCACACCGTCACCGAGCCCATCTACCAGTGACTCCGATTCCGACTCTTCCCCCTTCCTGACCATTTCGCGTACTATGGCTGGTCACGCTCGCTGTGATATCATCCCGAATAAACCGCCTATCCTCACTGCCGGTGATCTCACAGCTGATGTGCTGCAATCCTGGTGCTTCGGTTGCCTCCAATACTTTGATGTCAAAACTATTGCGGCCGCTGATCAAGTTTGCACTGTCTCCTGGAACCTGCACGATCGACGCATCCAAGAATGGCTGGGTAACAATCGCGCCCGGCTAACGACGCTTACCTTCGATGCTTTCCTCAAAGAGCTCAAGACCACTTGGCTGCCAGAGGACTGGGACGCAGATCTCCGTGAGAGTTTGCTCGCTAGCTATCAAGGGGGCCGTGCCTTTGGCGAGTGGGTTCACGAGCTCGAGACGAAAAATACCTTGCTGACGGGGACCGACTCTCATGTCGAGGAAACCTTGTTACGCTGGCACATTGAGTCCCACCTCAATGCTCAACTTAAGCTGAAATACCGCGATGCTGATGTCCGCAAGGAGAAAGATTTTCGCAAGTGGGTGGATGGCGTTCGTCGCTTGGATGCGAGACGGCTTAAGAAAGCGGAGTTGCGGCGTAAAGAGGAGGCCCTCCACAGTTCTTCAAGAACCAACACCCGTCGCTCCGGTGCACTGACGCAGCCTACTGGCATGAACACAAGCTCCATGAGTGCACAGGTAATGACTCGTTTGCCTGCGCTGACTGTGGAAGAACGTCAGCTGCTCCGTGACAACAGTGGCTGTTTCAAATGTCGCCGTCTTTTTGTGACCCATACTTCCAACAACTGCCCGGACGGATTCCCTGATCTGAAGACATACAAGACGCTTACTGAAGCAGATGTTCGACGTGCCCGTTGTGCCCCGACGCCTGCTCGACCACTGGCAGTGGCGGCCATCGAAGTGGCCAACGATGTAACGGTTGGAGTTGTGATGCCTTCTGCTGTGCTGGGCAATGGTACTGATTCAGAGGTTGATTCCGAGTGCGTGGCCCCTCTTTCCGTTCCCCATTTCACCTGGCCGTGTCTGCTTGATGGCCCCTCTGCCCCTTCCCCCCTGCGTGTCGATGCTTTAATTGACCACGGGTCTCCAATAGTTTTGATTGATGCTGCGCTTGTTCGCACGCTGGGCCTGCGGGTCCGCAGTCTGCATAAGCCAATTGCCGTCTCCATGGCAATTCCGGGGGGGAAGGAGGGGGAACAGCGAGTTACCCTCACGGATTATGTTTGTTTGCACTGCACTTCATTAGATTCTCGTTTTCGTTCTTCTTCTGTCCGTGCCATTGTGGCTCCAAGCCTCTGCACGCCTCTTTTGTTGGGCGGACCATTTCTGTCACATAACAAAATTGTTATAGACCACGAAGCTCGCACATGTATCGCCAAAGATTCTGGTTACGATCTCTTGAATCCTCCACCCGTCGAGCCACCTGCTGAGGTTAGGATTTTACCTGACTGTCGGTCGCTAAAATATCAGGTCATTGGCAAACTCCGCGCACTCCTCCCTGAACTGAAGGCCATCGTCGATGCGGAATGCGACCCCGTGGCAGCTGTTGATGTCACGGCCGCTGTCCGCCAGCGCATCGCCACCTTGGCCGCACAGGAGGCCCTGTCGCGCCGGAATGACTTACTCAAACAAGAGTTCTGCGACCGGTTTCCACCCGATATTCCTCATACCTCTTCCTTGCCTACTGATGTCCTTTTTCGTGTAAAGTTAAAGGACGCAAACAAGGTCGTTCAAACTCGGAAATATGACTGCCCCCAGAAATACCGTGCGGCTTGGAAAACCCTTCTCGAGCAACACATTGCTGCGGGTCGCATCCGGCCGTCTGACAGCGCTCACGCTTCCCCTTCTTTCATTATCCCTAAAGCGGACCCTACTGTCCTCCCGCAGTGGGTCAATGACTTCCGCCAGCTAAACCTTAATACTGTCCCAGATAACCACCCGCTGCCACGCGTGGATGAGATTCTACGTGATTGTGTGAAAGGTAAGGTGTTTGGAAAAATTGACATGACGAATTCCTTTTTTCAGTCTCGCGTCCACCCGGACGATATCCATCTCCTCGCTGTCACCACTCCCTGGGGTTCATATGAGTGGACAGTTATGCCCATGGGCGTCCGCAATGCGCCAGCGTTTCACCAGCATCGCGTGACTGCTGCGCTCCGACACCTCATTGGAAAAATTTGTCATATCTACCTGGATGACATTATTATCTGGTCGCAGAATGTTGGGGAGCACAAGGCTAACTGCAGGGCTGTGTTGGAGGCATTGCGAGCTGCGTCTCTTTTCTGTTCTCATAAGAAGACTTCTCTTTTCAATCTGCAGGTCGACTTTCTTGGTCACGTTGTGTCCGCTGCTGGCGTCGAAGCAGACCCTCAAAAGGTCGCCCGTATCCTCGATTGGCCCGTACCTTCGAAGGCTGGTGATGTTCGTGCCTTCCTTGGGTTGGTGCGGTATCTCGCCCACCACGTACCAAATGTGGCCGAATACACTCGTATCTTAACCCCCCTTACGACCAAAGAAGTCGATCAACGCTTCCCTCCTTGGACTCCTGACCACCAGCGTGCCTTTCAGGCCTTGAAGGACTTGCTCGTGAGCCCACAATGTCTCACTGTTATTGACCATGACAACCCAGGTAATAACAAAATCTTCTTGACGTGCGATGCTTCCGATTTTCGCACTGGTGCGGTTCTGTCCTGGGGTGAGACCTGGGAGACAGCGCGTCCCGTCGCCTTTGAATTGTCACAGCTGCATGGTGCTGAATTAAACTACCCTGTCCATGAAAAGGAACTTCTTGCCATTATCAAAGCATTGCAGAAATGGAGGATCGAGCTGCTTGGTGCTCCAGTGACTGTGTACACCGACCACCGAACACTTGAACATTTCCTTACCCAGAAGGAACTGTCACGTCGGCAGGCGCGCTGGATGGAATATCTGTCTCAATTCGATCTTACGATTCGGTACGTCAACGGTCCTCTCAATGTTGCTGCTGATGCTCTCTCGCGCACGCAAATCCCTGAAAGACCTGGCGCCGATGCCATGGCGGTCCACGCCGTCGCTGCCCTGGTCAACACTGGCATCCCATCTACGGCACCTGCGCAACTTCACGTTGCCCTGGACCGCGAACTTATACGCGATCTGCTACAAGGGTATCTGGATGACACATACTGTCGCCGACTTTTCTCTTTATTGGGTAACTTTCCTAACCTCGAGGAACGTGATGGCCTCCTCTTCCTCTCTGGTCATCTCGTCGTACCTCGGATTCCAGGCCTGCGGGAAAAGCTTTTCTGTCTGGCACATGATTGCCTTGGCCACTTTGGCGGAGATAAAGCTTATGCAGCGCTACGCGGCTCCTATTACTGGCCGAACATGCGTAAGGAACTCATGGACTGCTACATTCCCTCGTGCAGCGAATGCTTGCGTAACAAGTCACCCACTACCGCGCCTGCAGGACCGCTTCACCCCCTACCAGTACCGGATCAGCGGGGTGACTCCATTGCTCTCGACTTCATCGGCCCATTGCCCACAGATCAGGGTTTTGATATGCTCGCTACTATCACAGACCGGCTGAATGCTGACATCCGCTTGATCCCTTGCCGCAGTACTGTTACAGCGCGCGAGTTTCATCAGTGGGCAGACCTTTACACAGCCACATTTGGTTGAAAGTATTTGAGTCATAACACAACCACATTTATATCTATACCTCTGAAAATTTTCTGAGAAGCTTATACATATATAGACAATAGCCTATAAAAAATTCAGCCTATATTAATACTAAAATTATTGAGTTGTGTTTCCCCTATTTTTCTGTACAGATCTGTATTACTAGGTACCTTGCTGTAGTTTTCTGTAGTGTCTGTACAGGTCTGCCAATATAAGGGTTGGTTTGCTGATGTTGTGAATGTACCCACCTTTGACAGATACTGATTATACTTTTTTTGGGCCCCTGACAGTCATGAGCCATGTGTCATTTTAAATGGCACTATGCTCCATGTTTTCAGTGAGTAGGCACTATCTGCCCACTGGCACAACCAACAACCCTCAGGAACAAGGTCTTCCACTTCTTGTGCCAACCTTGTTCCTCAAAATGCGTACTATGAGTCATGGACACTTCCTGGATGACCCAGACCATAATCTACAATCCGTAGGTTGTGTACCATGACAACGATCTGTCATCACTGTGTCAGTTGACTTGGACAGGTATGCAAATGCACTTATCTCACCTGATAATTAATAGAATATCTACCCTTCCTGTCCATAAATGTATCACCATAGAGCATTGGCTTCTCAAAAAGGTTGAAGGTTGACCCATCAACAGCGAAAACCCCTCCCCTCCACTCAGCACATGTTCTCATCTCCACAAATGTGTGTGCTAACTCCAGATCGTCTTCCCCAGTGGTTGGGACCTCCATGAACTCATCATGCTGGTTAAGAATTGCAACTATAACTAACTAAGTAACTAAAGTGACACCGAAGTATGGCGTCATAGAGAACATCTGGTGAAGGATGTCAACATGGGGTGAGTGAAACCATCCTCGAAATCCTTGACTGATAATTACATATCTTGTTTAGATCGTGATTTTCTTGTTGAGAAAACATAGCGATGTTACGTGCGCATCACTCCAGTAGATATCGATGAAAATGGAGCGCCCAGGGCACAGGGTAAATGCGTGAGAATGTCGGATGAGCATCATACCGAGCTGAGTGAGCAACCAGATGTTCTCCCTGTACTTGAACCTGACTCCGGGCCAGTACGCTCCCCATGCGGCCCTCGAGGAAGAGGAATGGTGAGTAGGCAAGGCCGTCGATGAATAGCGCTGATGAGAACAACAGAGCCAAGTAGGGCGGACAGTCCACTTCCGTTGGACGTCGCCGGTCAGCGGGTGCGAGCATCGGCAACCAACGAAAGAGAGGTACTGACCGAGACTCAGGAATTGAATGGACAAAGCTCCACCTCCAATGTCGCAACTGACGCGCAACCAATTGAAATCGTTTTTCCTGCCAATATTAATGCGGTCACCTTTTCTGCTGATGGGAAGCATGTCCTGACCGCAGGAATGGGAAGGAAGATTCGACGATGGCAAGTGGAGAATGGCAAGGAGGTGGGGGAGGAAATTGAGGGTGCCAAGAGTACTATTTGGGACCTGACAGCCACGCAAGATGGCAAGTGGATCGCATGCGGGACGCAGGAAGGTCAAGTGATGGTATGGGATGCGAAGAGCCATGAGATGGTGAACGAATTCCAGGCGCATCAGATTGGCCAGCCGGTGAACGCAGTGGATGTCTCACCTGATGGGTCGAAAATTGCAACAGGATCGAATGACTGGGTGTTCAGTGTCTGGTCATTTCCCGCATGCAAGCGACTTCTCGGCCCTTTCAAACACGACAACGACGTGCTTACGGCCAAGTTCTCTCCCGACGGCATATTCATCGCCGCTGCTACCTGGGACAGCCCTTCTGTTCGCATCTACGACAGCAGCGACGGTGACCTCCTCGCAGACTTTTCAATTCGAGTCAACTTGCGGAGTCACAACAGATCCCTTGCCTGGGCGAGTGACTCCAACCGCCTATTTGCCTTGTCCAGAGGTGGCTACATTCACTGTCTCGATGTGTCCATCAAGAGGACGCTTGCGACATGGTACATAGGTCACAGCGACATCGGAATAGGCTGTATCGCGTTGGCATGCAACGACACAATCATTGTAGCCTCTGCTAATTGGTCGTTCTCACTCTGGGATGCTAAGACACATCAACAAATCGGGACCGTCATCCACGAGTCCCACTACATTAGATCCATTGCCATTTCGCCAAGCTATGCTATTGTGACCGCTGGAGACAAGGTAATCACGTTGCGGAATCTTTATGACGTCCCTCCCTCATCCCGCCGCAACAATGTGAGTTACGCTACTCATGCGGGACCGCGTCCTTGTTGATCTGAACTTTCCACTGTCCACAGGGACTCTCGGAGCGCGAAATTCATCGCTTGAAGGTTGAAAAGAACAATCTCGAAGACATGGTCCAGTCCCTACGTGCACGCAACTCCTGTCAAAGTGTGTATATTATTTGAATGGCTCCACTGTGCTAATATACATTTTTACCAGAGGACGATATAGTGAACCTCGAGAAAACTGTTCAGGAACTACGTAGCCAGCTTGCTACATCCAACGCACAGAACGAAACATCAAGTGCGTTTTCTCCACCTTCAAACCCACTTCGTTGACAGTCCCATTTATTAGATCGCAAAATCACACATCTCGGTGAATCGGACAAGGAACTCCGCACTGTACTTGTAACGTCTCAAAGCTCAGTCGATCGATTAAACCAGACTATCGGGGTACTGCGCACAGATGTTGATCTGCCCAAAAACAGTTCAGGTGCATTTTGAACTATCTTGACTGACGGTTCCCTGACCCATTCTCAGTATTCATTGCACGAAAAATAAACGAGCTCGAGCTTACTATCCAAGAACTTGGTGACCAATCTGCCACATGCAAATGTGCCCTCCATATATTCGACAAGAAACATGAGTGCGAAACATTGTACGCCAACGGCCACATATATGATGCTGCGCATGCTGCACAGTATATCGCGAATGTGATGACTCAGCAGAAGCATAACAAAGTAGTCGTTGCCAATTGGCTGAAGGGTGAGCTTGAGCATCTTGTCCTATCATAGTATATTCAATTACCATCAGAATTCATGCACCGATGCGTATCAAGGCTTCAGGAGATCGGAGATGAGGCATCAAGCTCCAAGAAACACGACGAAGCTCTTTCAGCTTACTGCACTCTCTTGTTGCTTACTTCCTTGTCTCTGGAAAGTGTGCTGGGGGGTTGGGTAACAAGTATCAATGATATCATAGTCAAATGCTGCAAGGCGCGAGTAGGCTTGTTGGAGGATGAACTTGTAAATGTCACCCAGGTATAAATTAACCTGCATGGTATGCCGAGTTGACGGTGCTGACTGTACAATCAGGTCATTGAACGCGATCCATTGAAGTACAGAGGGTACAAAAGGAAACATGCGGTATTACATAGACTGGGGCGTTACAAGGAAGCATTCGGCGCATTTGAGATGATGCTGTCGAGGATGGAGAATTCACTGGACCCACGAGTTCGGGGTAAGCTGTTCTCATTCATGTTGCACAGACGACATGGGCTGATTTTGTGTTGACAGACATGCGCGGTTTTTATCTCGATACGACTCCACTGATTCGCCAGGTCGTCGAGAAAACCATCCTTGACATACCCCGAGCACTGATTAATACCACTACTGGTCGTCTCTGCGACAAGGAAATGCAAGCGGCAGCTTTCGAACAACTCCCCATATTCAACGAGTTACGGTCTTCCATGACTACTCATAATCTCCCGGATTGTGCGCGCATAGAGAGGGAGGTAGAGAAGTTCTATGAATATGTGATGTTCTCACATAGGTGGCAGCCACCCGAGCCATCTTTCCAATTGATCGAGAATGCCCTTATCTATGGACTACCCACATCTCTCACGATTGACAAGCTCATCAATTTCTGCAAGCTTGTGCAGTCTCGCCGCTTCCGATGGGCGTGGAGCGACACATGCTGTGTTGACCAGAGCGACAAGGGAGTTCAGCAAGAATCCATTGTTGCCATGTTTCAGTGGTATTGTCGTGCGGCACTGACAATCGTCCATCTTGTCGGTGTTCTC
>JBBPLL010000701.1:0-14273 GCA_038089755.1 Leccinellum rugosiceps | reverse complement strand
CAATGGAGTCGGGCGGTGCCGCTTTCGAGCTAGGTGCCAGTAAGCAGTGGTCATTTGAACCTTTCCCCTTCTTTCCCCCTCCTTCCTTTCTGGCTCCCTGGCTGCCACTTCCAACTTCCTTCCCTTTGCCTTTCCCAGAGTTGGAATTGGATGGAGAGGCCAAAGCTGGTGACTCCAGTTTCTTGAGCCACACCTCCATAGTGGCAACCAGATCCTTCAACACCCGAACCTCCTTTGGCAGATCCAATGCCACCTTTGCATCCAACCTCTTCAAAATGCCATTGACGACTTCCATGGGGCGGAGCTCTCCTTGTGCCCTAACCTTGTTCAACATCCTGATCAATGGGCATTGTTCGTGCAAATGTCCAGCACCCAACATGGGCTGCTCCAAGCAGAATGCACATTGCAGCGCAAACTTGCACTTGCTGACAAGCTTGTCCTCACCTTCCCCCTCCACCAAGTCACTGTTTTTCTGCTCGAGTGCAACCTCAGCAGCAAACATTCCCTTCAAGAAGAAGCCATCAGTCAGATTCCCTTTCGCATCCACTATAGGGTGTAGCATCAGAATACATAGCCAAAGGACCCAATATTTAGCCACCTTTTTGGAAGAAGGTTGCACCTGCCCAACCCTTTCTAGCCAGAATTTCCACCTGCCCTTTTAGCTAGGCATGTGTTGGCGACTTATTGAAGGTAACTTCCCAGCAGTGTGATGCTCCTGCCAGCAAAGTCAGATGTGGGCTGACTAGCTCAAGCAGTGGTGGCCAAAATGCCCATGCTCCCCCCAAGAGAACCATATCCGCCTCTTGGTACTGTAGTTGCACAGCACTTCCATCTTCCACCATCTTTCCACCATTTCTTCTTGGCCAAATTGATACCAAATCAGCATAAGCAATGCCATCCTCACTATACAGAGGTGGCCCTTCATCCACGAGAACACAAAGCAGGGTTCGGTGCAAGTCCATTTCGAACTTGTGGGATTTCAACATTAGGTGATCCCATTGGAACAACTCCATGCAGTTATCCTCCGAAATCTCATCTGCCATGGTCTTCCAAAGAGCAACCCTCTTTTTCCCCCTCTCTGCGGAGGGAATTCCCCTCCTCAACCCCCATGTCCCACGTGATTTTACTATATTTCAACTGTTTTAGTATCATAATTTAGTCTGAGTAACACAATAGTGTGCCAAATAATGAACCACCAAGCAAAACCACCATGGAGATTCATCAGCTCTCCATGCCCTGATCACCGGTCCTTTTCCAGAGCCACTGGTGCCTGCACCCTTGGCTTGGTCACCAGCACTGGTCCCTATGCAACCTCTCATTCTGCCCCCAGCCAGCCGGAATGGATTCTGGGGCATTGGAGGTGCCCCTGGCTTGGAGGGACCCTTAGGGCCCTTGCCCCCCTTGTCATATGGCGAGGAGCCGGTAGCGTTTGTTCTCTTGTTTTCTTTTGGTTGTTTGGGCATGATGGTGGTGATATCTATGCAAACCAGATATCAGCCAGGATGTTAGGTAACGTTGAGTTGTGAGATTAATGGGCGTGGCAATATAAAGGGTTTGCTAAGCCTTTGAGAGACTGGCAAGAAGAGGGTCTAACGCTGGTCAGACATTCCTGCCCGTGAATAAGGCGGCCAGTTCTTAGGAGCAGCTCCACATATTATTATTCCCTGTGTCTAACAAAGGTAGATCCTACCGTATCTCAGACGTAGTGGGTATATCGGAAATATCTGCTTCCCCACTTGTACTGGCGCTGGCCTTCGACATCCTCCCAGCTCCCTCTAGCTGTGCTAACCCTACTTTAACCAACTTGATCTCACATTATACTTCATTTAGCATTTTGGGTTATTGCTTTATTTCACCTGTACTAGCCTACAGTTTTCAGTGTTCCAAGAGAATTAGGCATACCCCTACCAAGCCTCCTTTTTCCAGGCAATTAGGCCAAATTGTTTCAGGACAGTTCCACAATAAAGGAGCATTTGGCTTCTACTAACACTTCGTTTTCCAGAGCAGTTGGCATTGACACTCAAAATATTCCACATGCCCTCAGTATTTTGGTCCCCCCACATGCAGGGTCCCTGTCAGAACTAATTGAGGCTAGTGCAAAACAGAACTGGCTACCCAGCCCCATAAAGTGATCTCGCTACCCCATTAATATTATACGGTAGGTCAGGGAACCATTCATTGGTAGCAGTTTCTATCTAGCATTATTACACCAGTTAGGTCTATGGGGATGGAACAATACTATTCCAACTAGCTAATCAACCATATACTGTGCATGTGTGCAATGTAGCAAGTGGTCTAGCTAACTAAGGGCCTGACCCATCAGAAAGCATAATGAACCAATCATTGGTACTGCCAAACACACCTAACACTAGCTTAATGACAAGCCATGCGGTCTCTCCCACTAATGGGGTCGGTGACCTGTCCATAGGTTGTGTGCATTCTACTAGCATTTAACTAGTGTAGTTGACTAGAAAGTGTACTTGTTGTGTCCACCCCCATATATATGGCTCAGCCATACCAATGGTTGACGTGGTCCCTGGACGCGAGAGGCGTGACTTTATGTGTTCACTAAATTGCATTTTGGGTATTTTTTTCAACTTGAACAAATTTAATCAACTCCACACTTCATTTGCAACAATTCTCGAGTAGCAAAGTGATCTAGCTAACCATGCATGGGTTGATTAAACCTAGGGATAAGAAAGCATAATAAACCAGTCATTGGTAGACAAAAACTAGCAAACAAACATGCAAAGTCAAACTGTATGCTGCATTTGCAAAAATTACTAAGTAGTCAAGTGATCTAGCTGTTGATCAAAGGGTGGATTAGGCCTGACAAACAACACAGCATGATAAATCAATCAGTGATATGATGTAAATCATTGCTATACAATCTTTTTCCTTTTATCTTATCGCGAGGTTATCTTATCTTATCACAGCGTCTATCTTATCTTTCATCTAGACGCCTGTGCTTACTCTATCTATCACGTGACCTACCATGTGTTTACCTTGAGGCAGTCTAGACAGGTCTAGTTCTCCTGGCCTCTCCCTCATGTTCATGTATTCTCTCACGATACGTCACTGCTGACTGATCCAACCCTGGACCCTATGACGTAGTGTATGCGTATGCCTTTAGGGCAAGTCATTAGTAGTTGGTCCATGCGCACTTATCAGTAGTATATATACTTGAATACATTGAACATAATTGCTAGTCAATTATTGTTCTCCTTTACTGGATATCAGATGGAAGCCCTCCCTTGCTACCCTCGTACACTCGATGCTGCTAGCACTCTCGGCTAGTACTACCAAAGGCATTACATCCAGTAACTGCCAGGTCAGGAAAACCCTGGTAAGCACCACGGTATAGCATCCCACTCCATGTAACATGTGTATCGGTTCCCTCTCGAGAGTCTAACCCTCTTAGACTTCACATCGTCACAGGCTACTCGATTAGCCCCTCACAGAGCTCAGTGCTTAACTGATACCGTTCACTCCAACAAAATGTAAGCCAACCTAGTAAAATAACAAGCAATGCAGTCTCTCCACTAATGAGTCAAATCATCATTGGGGTCAGTGACCAGCTATTGGTGGTGTTTCACCAGTGTAGTCAATTCTGGAGCCAAGTAAATGACCAGAATTAGTGAATCGACTGTGCACTACCATTTGTAAATGTTATCAAAGTAGCAAAGTGCTCTAGCTAACTAGGAGAAAGGCATCATAAGGCCCAACTATAAGAAAACAATCGTTAATCAATCATTGGCACTGCTGAACTCTCCACAATATGACAGCTAACCTAGCAAAAACACTAGCAAACTAACAAGCAGTGTGGTCAGTGACCTGACATTGGTAGTGTTTCACTAGCATTTAACTAAGATCGTAGTCTACTACCAAAACTAGTCATTTTGACCACAAACACTGGCCATGAAAAAGAACCGGTTGACCTGACGTAATACTATTGCGTAACTGCAGGCAAAGTGGTCTCGCTACCCATTGATTTCAGGTAGATCAGGGAACCATTTATTGGTAGCAGTTTCTATCTAGCATTACACCAGTTAGGTCTATGGGGATGGAACAATACTATTCCAACTAGCTAATCAACCATATACCATACACATGTGTAAAGATTAGCAATGTAGCAAAGTGGTCTAGCTAACTAAGGGCCAGACCCATCAGAAAGCATAATGAACCAATCATTGGTACTACCTTGATCCATACTGAACACGGTCATACCAGCATAATGACAAGCCATGCGGTCTCTCCACTGTTACGAATTGTGATAATTTATCCTAGATAGCGTCTATTTTATTCTTCACTTTCTTCCAAGTCTGAAGTGCTCATCATTAAGCGCCAATTGTTTAAGCACCTAGTAGCACTCACCAGTCATGTGACCTGCTTAGTCAGATATCACATGACCTTATCTTTCACTTCGCCTCATGCTAAACATATGCCCTTATCTTACATAGCCTTACAGTGCCTTGGTGGGAACTTTCCCACACTCGTGAGAACACTTAGTACATATATAGTAATCATAGATAGCTTATCGTCAGACACAGCATGGTCTGTGCACATGTACTCGTAGTATATAAGATGAATGCATACCATGGGAATAAGCCAGTCTTGTTCTTGTTGGATTTCCTCTAGCAAGTGCATTCATCCCTCTGGGTCTTAGTTATAGTGTGAGGTGCCTAGTGCTGTCATAGTGCTATCAGTTGCCTTCATTAGAACAAGACTACTTTTCACTACCTACCTCACCTGCAACCGGTTCACGTCGCACCACTACTTCTACCACTTGCTGTGTATACTCAGATCCCAGAGTTAAGGGAAACCCCTTGAAACCTAGAGGTTAAATGGAACTCCTTGACCAGGTTACCGTCTCGAGACAAGCACTCGATCCCCACACTTTGTCATATGGTTGTCCACCATAACCTTGTACCAGTGCTATTCTAGTACTGTATTCCATTAGGAAACAAGGGCTTGAAATAAGGATAACGTTGCTGGGACCATCAGGACCCAAGATAGTGCACAACTCGCAGTTCTATAGAACGAGAGGCTATAGCACAGAGACACACACGATAGAGGTGTCGGGATTCACGTGATTATCCTTAATGTCACGCTGGTAAAAACTACCACTCTCCTGCATGGATTAAACTGTCAGTGAGGTAACAGTTTGTGCTGGCAAGCTAGAGACAACAAATAAAGTCTTGAATAATCCAGTTCCTCCTGACTCTCCCATTCCCCTTTCCCATCAACAGGTGGTTGGTCTCTTCGTGAGTATCACCCCGTTCACATAGCCAATATAGATCTCCACGAGCAGATCGAAGCAGAGGCAGCTGCGGCCTCTCAAATATACCAAGCCACACGAGAATACCTGTCTGTCTGACACTGACTCTGGGCAGAACTTGAGCGAGAACTAGAAGATTCTAATGATATTGAAACCGGAGCAAGGTGGCCTTGCTGGTTACAAGAAGAATTCAGAAGAGATCTCGCAGGAGTCGCCAGAGCAGGACAACCAATTTTACACGATCATTCCTTCCCAAACTACATTGGTGAAGTAAGATTCAACCTCTTCCCCCCTTCCATCCTCACCATCATTAACGATGTCCGGCTATTCAATGATGCTGTCAGGCAGCAGGCGATCGCTGTCGCCAACACCCACCATCACCGGGCCGAGCACTGTCGAACTGCTCACAGCAATGCGAGACCAGATCGACACAATGTACAAACAAATGCTGCAACAGCAGCGAGACGCTACTCACGAGAGGGTAGTGTTAGAAGGACAAATAGATGACCTCCAGCAGAGGCTGGCGGATCAAACGATGGAGAGCGTGACCCCAGCCCTTGGCATAGCCGGCAGATACAGCTATACCAAGAAGTGCACCGAAATAATCCTGACCCCAGCAACTTTGATGGGTCATATAGCAGATTCGATGAATGGTGGACCAAGATGCTGGTCTTCCAAGATGCAAACAAGGACATCTTTAGGGACACAAAAGAATGGACTTTAGCAGTCCTCTCACAAATTGGTGGTAAAGCCACCGACCAAGATAAGAATGGAGCAGGGGCGTGGGCCCAAAATGAAATGAAGAAGAGAAGAGGCAATGATGCAACCTGGCCTTCGGTGGCTGAGCTCGAGGAAGTGCTCAACAGTCGTTTCCGCATCGGAAATGAGAAAGATATTGCCACTCACAAGTTAATGGCAAGAAAACAAGGAAATTATGAATGAACCCAGATTTTCCTCACATACTGGATTGCGCTCTATGACCAAGCACAGTGTGATGAACACATGGGTGTAGCACTGCTAGAACAAGCAGTGAAATGAGACATCATGAAGGCAATCTTTCTCCAGGCCCAAAGAAAACATATGGTGGCTGAATATATTCAAACCATCCAGCAGTTCGCATTGGCCATGGAGGCCTTTGACGCCAGGAGCAGGCAAGGCCCCCCTCGATGGGACCCCAATGCCATGGACGTCGACACCCTTGACACATGAGCTGCAAGCAAGGGGTGTTTTAATTGCGGAAAAGACGGGCACAGGGCCAAGGAATGCAAGGCACCAAGCACGAGGTGCCGAGAATGTGGCTGGAGTAGAAGCAAGCATAAATGAGAATGCTTAAAGAAGAAGCAAGTAAGGACCACCCAAGAAGAGGGGTCACAAGGTAAACCGGCAAAAGGCAAAGACACATGGCTCAGGCAGCTGCAAGGTATGGACTTTGAGGCAATGAGAGCCTACTGGAAGGACTATGAATCTTGTCAGGGAAAAGAGTAGGGTCATCCTCATTGAGCTATGGAATAACCACTCTCAAACAAAATACAAAAATTTAAAATTTAAAATACAAAAATAGTGTACTTGTTCCTTCTCGTTCTTCTTCTCTGTTTGCATCTTCATTACGATCTCGTGCATCTTCAATCTCCTCATGTAATAGTAATCAATTTTCTTGTTTATCTATAGAAGAATCTTCATATCTAGATACATCTTGATGTGGTAGCCTACCAGATGTAATAACCGAAACGGTGTTCTTGAAAGAGTGTGCTTCCCGGGAAGGGAGGCTTAATTCCGTTTTCACAGAAAAGGAAAAAGTTCCAGCTTAGAGCTCAACTGAGAAAAAAGTGCGCACACTCAAGCCACTTCACGAACTCCTACTAAAAACACAGATAATCACAAAAAACAAAAACATACTGGTAGATGCCTTATTAGACAGCAGTGCCAATGGCATATTTATAGACACTGAATGGGATAAAGCCAATCGCTTAACCCTACAACCTCTAGATCTAGTTGTACCCATGTACAACATAGACGGCACACTAAATGCTGCCAGAGGAATAGCTTATACCACCGATGTGATTATTGACTACCAGGGACACCGTGAGAAATTACAAGTGGATGTTACCAACTTGGGTGGGAACCAAGTAATCATCGGATACACATGGCTGTGGAACCACAACCCGCAAATAGACTGGATCAAAGGCACAGTTATATTTGACCGATGCCCTAATTCCTGCAAAGCATTGAATGCTTCATATCTATCTTGGATTGAAGTCCAGGAACTGGAACACGCAGCAAGAATCTACGAGCTTCAGAAAGGAAAGAAGCATGCTGTTGATGAACCAGAGGAATCGTTCAAGCTAGTCCCTGAAGCCTACCATGACTACCTTGATATATTTTCTAAAAAGGACAGTGAGAGAATGCCTGAGCGCAAAACATGGGATCACACCATAGATCTTAAAGACAACTTCATACCAAAAAAGGGACGAGTCATTCCCATGAGCGTCACAGAGCAAGAAGAGATGGCGTCCTTTGTTAAGGATCAAATAGACAAAGGATACATCCGACCTTCCAAATTGCCACAAACCTCTCCTGTATTCTTTATTCCCAAAAAGGATGGAAAAAAGAGAATGGTCACAGATTATCAATATCTGAATGAGGGAACCATTAAAAATAACTACCCTCTTCTGCTCATTTCTCAGATAGTCGATAAATTAAAAGGGTCGAAGATCTTCACCAAGATGGATCTCTATTGAGGCTATAACAACATGAGAATTAAAGAAGGAGATGAATGGAAAGGAGCCTTTGTCTGCCATCTAGGATCATTCGAACCCCTAGTGATGTATTTCAGAATGTGTAATTCCCCGGCTATGTTTCAGCAGATGATGAACGAAATCTTCACTGACATGGACAATGTAGTAATAATCTATATTGATGATCTGCTAATATTCTCGAAAAATGATGATATAATGCATCACCAAAATCTAGTTCGCAAAGTCTTAGAAAGACTTCACAAGAATGACCTGTTCGTTAAACCAGAGAAATGCTTCTTTGGTGTAAAAACAGTGGACATGCTTGAAGGCGACACTTCGCACCAATAATGGCACTAGGCACCTCACACTAGAACTTAACCAAGGGGTGGGGACTGTCGTGGAAGGGGAATTCCGACCAGAACAAGACTGGCTTGTTCGGTCGTTGCATTCAAGTATATATACTACTGGTACATGCGCACAGACCAAGCTGTGTCTGACGATAAGCTATCTACTGTTACTATATACAGTTTGAGTGTTCTCACGAGTGTGGGAGTGTTCCCATACATGAGGTGTACACGTGTAAGTCTAGACTATGACGTCATAGATAAGAAGATAAAGGATAAGGTCACGTGACATCACGTGACAGGTCATGTGATGATTGACTAAGCAGGTCACGTGACTCGAGAAACATGAATCGAAAGATAAAGTTAGGGCGAAAAAATGAGGTTTGCAACATCACCCCCCAACTAGCCCTGAGATTCCAGATCAGGCGGAGGAGGTTCAGGCGAACCGTTGGTATAATTAATGAGGGGCTGGAACAGCCCATCGAAAACCTCATGCGCCATTTTCAAACGCCGGGGGGCATTCGACCGGGTCGCGTGGAACAATTTTATGGCTTCCTGAGCATTTTTAAGGGCGTAGGCGGGTTCTCAAGTGCGATCGGATTCATCATATCCTTTCCAATGCACAAGATAACGGAAACCACGGCCCACAGGTCATGAGTCCACAATGTGATCCACTTTGAATTCTTCGAATCCTTCGTCGCTGACGTGAAGAGGACCAGGCTTGTAGGACGGCTGGCCGTCGAGAGGTTCAATATATGGTTTAACACGATCAACGTTAACCACATCTCTTGCACGGTTGCTTTTAGGCAAGAGGAGCTGTACGGAGTTAGGTCCGTGATTGGTAATGACCTGGTAAGGTCCAATCCATCGTTCTGTCAATTTGGCAGAAGGTCTTTCTTCGCCAAGGTCCAAGTGTTTGGTGGAAAGCCAAACAAGATCACCGATTTTATAAATAGGGGCTTCGGAATGATGTTTGTCGGCTTGCGACTTTATACGGGCGCGGGTTTGTTCCAAAGCGTTTTTGGCCTTTTGTAGGTTGGCCTTCATGTTGCCTGTGAAAGTCGCAGCGGCGGGGTTTTTGGTTGAAACTGGTTCAAACCCAAGACGAGGCGCAAAGCTCTTTGTAAGCTGGAATGGCGAGAAGCCAGTAGGCGAGGATTGCATATTGTTAAAGTTAAACTGGGCGATGGCAAGCCATTCGACCCATTGATCTTGTTTTTCTGCCGTAAAGAGACGGAGGTATTGTTGTAACTCCCTGTTAACTCTTTCGGTTTGTCCATCGGTTTGGGGATGATATGCCGTGGACATTTTCTTTTCTATTTTCAATAGTTTAAGCAGATCTTTCATCATTTGAGAGGCGAACTGCGGTCCTCGATCCGATACAATCGAATCTGGTAATCCATGGTGTTTCCAGACGTAATCTCGGTACAGCTCTGCTGTTCCTAGAGACGTAACGGTTTTTGTTGTGGGTATGAATGCGGCTTTTTTCGAGAAGCGATCCACTATCACCATTATGCTGTCGAAACCATGTGCTTCGGGAAACCCTGTCATGAAGTCCGCGCTGATGCTCTTCCAGGGACCTTCTGGAACTGGTAAGGGTTGTGCTTTTCCTGCGGGTGCCGTTGTGGTTGGTTTCATCCGGGCACACCGTTCGCATCCTTTGCAATAGGTTTCAATTTGCTTTTTGGCACCAGGCCAGGAGTAATAACGCTGAACTAGTTCAAGCGTCTTTTCTAATCCTTTATGTCCTGCCAGAGGATGGTCGTGAAATTGTGTTATCACTTCTTGTCGATACTGGGTTGGTACCCAGATTTTGTCTTTATACATATATAGTTCATTACGGAGGACCGATCCGTCGGGAGAAGACACTCCTTCCTGTGCCTTTTGTATTTTCTCAAAGAGGTCTGCTTCTGCTATATTTCTGATGCGCTCAGCAGGTATGACTATAGCCTCTTTGTTGTCGTTTTCTACTCCTTCCATATGATCTTCTCGTCTAAAGAGAGCATCCGCTTTTCCCATGGATGTGCCTGGTTTATTGATTAACTCATAATCGAACCGGGACAAGTATAGAGCCCATCAAGCTTGTTGACGGTTTAGATCCTGGGATTTCATAAAATATTGCAGATTCTTATGATCTGTCCAGATTTCGAAGCGATGTCTAGCTCCTTCGAGGTGATGACGCCATTGTTCGAGTGCTAAGATAATGGCTAGCATTTCTTTATCCGCAATTGGGTAGTTGTGCTGTTCCGGTGTCATTTTGTGTGACATAAACGCTACTGGATGCCATTTGTCTTCTTGGACTTGCGAAAGTACGGCTCCTATGGCGAAATCTGATGCATCGCATTCTATGCGATAAGGAGTCTCAACGTCTGGGTATAATAGCGCTGGCGCCGTCATGAACGATGTTTTTAGCCTTTCAAAGGCTTGTTGGTGGTTATCCTCCCATTTCCAGAGCTGGTCCTTTTTCGTGAGTTCGTGTAAGGGTCTCGCTATCTCGCTGTAGTTTGCAATGAAGCGACGACAGAAGTTGGCTAAACCTAGAAAACTTCGAACTCCTTTTACGGTGGATGGTACTGGCCATTCGGAAATTCCTTTTAATTTAGATGGATCCATCGAGATTCCATTGGGGGAAACAATCATGCCTAGCATGTCTACGCTTTTGGTGTCGAAGAAGCATTTTTCTGGTTTCACGAATAAATCGTGTTGTCTAAGTCTTTCCAGTACTTCTCGCACAAGTTTATGGTGATGTTCTACATCGTCGGTTTTTGTAAATATTAGGAGGTCGTCTATGTATACAATTACTATGTCTTCCATATCGGCAAAGATTTCGTTCATCATTTGCTGGAAGGTGGCGGGCGAATTGCACTGTCCAAAGTACATAACGAGAGGTTCGAAAGATCCTCGATGACAGACGAAAGCGGCTTTCCACTCGTCTCCCTCTTTGATTCGTACGTTGTTGTACCCCCATCGTAAGTCCATTTTGGTAAATAATTTAGCGCCTTTGAGTCGATCAACAAGTTGGGAGATGAGAGGTAACGGATAGTTATTTTTGACCGTCCCTTCGTTTAGATAGCGATAATCCATAACCATTCGTTTCTTTCCATCCTTTTTGGGAATAAAGAAAACCGGAGAAGTTTGCGGAGACTTAGAGGGTCTGATGTATCTCTTACTAAGTTGATCATCGACGAAGGCTGATACTTCGTCGGCTTCTTGGGGACTGGTCTTTATGAGTCTTCCCTTTTTAGGTACGAAATCGGTTTTTAGATCTATCGCGTGATCCCAAGGTTTTCTCTCAGGCATTCTTTCGCTTGCCTTTTTCGAAAAGACATCTAAATAGTCATGATAGACTTTGGGTACGAGTTTGAATGATTCCTCATGTGCTATTTCTGTCTTTTTATGCATCTCGTAAATATGTGGAGCGTGTTCTATCTCCTGCATTTCGATGCGTGACAGATGACTGCTTCATAAAGTGTAACAAGAAGCGGGACATTGTTTAAGCACTACCGTTCCCTTTGTCCAATCAATGAGCGGATTGTGGTTCCGTAACCATGTGTATCCTAGGATCATTTCGTTTCGTCCCAGGTTTGTGACATCGGCAGATATCTTTTCTCTATGCCCTTTGTAATCTATGACAAGATCACAAGTATATGCTATCCCGCCTGCGGAATTAACCGTTCCATCTACATTATATACAGGCACGACTAGCTCTAGAGGTTTGAGGGGTAGTTGTTGCTCTTTAGCCCATTTGGTATCTATAAATATGCCATTTGCGCCACTATCTAAGAGCGCTTTTACTGTTATCTTTTTTTCTTTTTGTATTATATCTATTTTTAGGATAAGTTCCCTAAGTGGCGTGATTGTGCGCACTTTTCTTTCAGTCAGGATCTGAGTGGGAACTTTATTTTTTTCTTTATAAGCAGAATTAAGCATCACTTCCCGGTGACCGCGCTCTTTCGAGATCGCTGCTTCGGTTATTACGTCAGGTAGGCTACCACATCGTGACATAGGAGAAGAGGAACAGGAACTAGATATACTTTCTAAATTTACATCGGAATCAAGACAAGAAAAACTATTACGAGTATCTAAAGAAAACGATCGAGCACTATCTTGGCGTCGCGATCTCGGTATAAAGTTCATTCGATCTGCAGGGGGAGGTTCCTTTCCCAATGAGGTCTCCCTTAGGCTTTTCCCTGCGTCGATTCAATGTCTTTAAAGTAGGCACGCATGCCTTCAAAGTCCATCGCTTGTACCACTTTGGCACGAGCGTCATCTGTTTTTGGGGATTCGGTTTTGGTTACCTCCCTAACCTTTTTCCTTTTGGAACATTGGTTCCTGTGACCTCCGCGGTTGAAGCCACATTCCGAGCACTTGGTTGACGGGGATCCGCAATCCCGAGCCATGTGCCTGCTTTTGCCGCAATTAAAGCAGCTGTTAACCTTGTTCACCGTCCGAGTGCTATCGGTAGCCGGTGAGATAGAATCAATGTCCATGGCATTCAGGTCCTTTCGGGCCAGGGACGTTGTCGAGTTTTGGTAGCGTGTCTCGAACGCTTCTATAGAGTTGGCATAAAATTGAACGCACGATATGTAGGCGAACAAGTTGGCAGGTCGATCATTTTGCAAGAACATGTGCGGTATGATGTCTTGTCGTACGGCTTGTTCGAGGAGTACTATCCCCATTTGTTCTGGGCATCGGGCCTGTTCGTAGATGCCGAGCCAGTGAGTGAGGAAGACTTGCGTCCTTTCACTCTGTCCTTGCTTTTTCTTGAGGAGCTGTTTGGTGGCGAGCTCTCTCTCGTTGCCAACCCTGAAACGTGCATCTAGCAACGCTTCTAGTTCGTCCGAAGTGGGGACAATTGCTCCTTCTACTCTTCTTTTCTTAAGCTCAGTTCGAGCCCAAGCGCCTGCTCCATTCTTGTCATTCTCGCCTTCCTTGGTGCCTATGCGAGACATTACTGCCAGGAACCAGTTTTTTGGATTTCTGATGAACAACTCTTCGTTGGCATCGCGGAACACCAACATCTTCATCCACCAATTGTCGTACTTGGAGTACGATCCATCAAAGAGGCCGGGGTCTCTAATTACTTCGGCCTTCTTCGAACTCCCGGACGATTGCGTCGAAGAGGTCGTCGATTGCATCCCTCGGAATGCTTCCATTGTGAGGCGATAGCCTCTCTCTTCGTCGGATTCGTCCAACGGCAGATTGTTGTTCTGGAGTTGTTCCTCTAGTCTTTCGGCCCTGCTTTCGGCCAGTAGTGCTCTTCTTTCCAGAGCATCCATTCTTGCCTCCATTCTGGAGAGCAGCAATACGGTGGGATCTTCTTGTTGGCGCCCTTGGGATCGGGAGCCTGACATTGGGTTCCGGGGAGTTGCGGCCCGGACTGTTGGGGATTCTGTCGTTTCGGCCGGAAGGTCGAAGAGGTTGCTTGGTCCGGACATGGAATGCTATTTCCGTCTGGAAGCAAGCGTTTGTGGTATTGTCGATTAGCACAGGTATGTGCCCTGGTTCTAGCGCGTGGTTAAGGAACTCTTCCTGTAACCAAAAGGGGAAGTCTGGTGTGAATTCTATGGTTGCTGCGTCGGGCGATGCGATGTCGTTGGAGTCGTACTCCTCAATCAATGGGAGGCGTGGAATGCCGTCCGACAATCGGGTTGCCAGGTAGGGCGCAATGATGGGCAATGGGGTGGGGTAAGAGGTGATACTCACGAAGAGACCAACTACTCTTTCTGTAAAAGCAATACCGTGTCACGAGCACGGACGTGGGGCGATGGTAGAAGTCGAGGAGACCGGGTATGCCTTACTACGGCACAGATTTAGGTCTGTAAGCCTGCGACTCTCACAGAAGAAATCGCGATTCTGTTGTTTGCACGGTTTCAACTCCGCTGTGCTGACCCAATATGCACTAAGGGATTGATC
>JBBPLL010000700.1:0-14276 GCA_038089755.1 Leccinellum rugosiceps | reverse complement strand
TGATGTATTTTACATGTAGATAACAGCCAGATAGTTGAAATTTTGCTCAGTTGAAATTTTCAAGGGTATATCTAGGTATATCATCAATATCTAGACATATCATCACTTCACCAATTTCCTGATGCACCTGTATCAATGGACCTTTGTTTGCTAGATACAGCCGACAATGATCACTAACTAGGATTCATGCATGTATCACGTTGGGAGGCCTCACGCGTCATCGTAAGGGAAGGGTTCGGGAGCACATTTTTCAGGGCTTCATAGTATGCCACTGTACCTGCCGTTTCTTTGTTAAGTCACTCTTAGGCATCCTGAGTCGTTTGGCTTTATCGTTGTGACGTGGGGGCTTGTCCAAAGAGCTGTATATGCGACACTACCGTGTTGCAGAGCAAGATATTGGTTCAGTGTTGGGGTCGGTCGGGGGAAGACTAGAGATCGTACGTCAAGGAACGGCCCCCTGATATTGACCATGGCGGAGTACCAGCTCGAATCGGATGCCATCCTCAATGAGTGGAGTCGTTGCTCATGAAATAAATAAATAAAACCCTGCAACGGAACGTCAAAAAGGAGCGCGATACAGAACACCGGTTCGTCGACCGTTGGAGCGTACTGATAGGAAGGGACGTTGACGCACGACACCTGGCATACCCGACAAATATCCATACGCGCGACGGTCCTCTTCCCGCGTCGGTCGATCGTGAAGCAATGAAGCGACTGCCAATCTGGTTGCACCGCGCGACTCACGCAGCACAACGCGAACACGTGGTCGTCTGCGACGCGTACCACATGGTCTGGTCGACTAGAACGTCCTCGTTGGGCGTGATTCAGGACTGGGCCTTGAAGTGCTCGCACAGCACCCCGATCATTTCAATGTCGTGGGTTGCACAGTGAAGGAGCGGTCGGACGAGCCATATCGTTTGCCTTGTACATTACGACTACCTATACCACGAAACGAGAAGAAAAGGGATGAGCACGAGCGAAGAGGGAAAGCGAAATGCACTCACGGTCTTCGGGCGGTGACCAGCCAACGGAAAACGCCAACTGGAACAAATATTGGTCACTTTCCATTGTGGAACCCTGTGGTTGCGCCCTACCAGACCGAAGTGCTTTGAACCGTTGAACTCACTAGGCGCTATTTCGCAGACATGAATGATATCTTCTGCAAGCAGACTCATTTCGTCTCAGCCTTTGCTGGCTCAAATTTGTGGCAAACTTGAACGCTCTGCTGATATAGAAAAACCAATTTCCATTCATTTCATCGAAAGTTCAAAGTGGCTACAGGTATAATCCGCTCGCCGAGTGCTTCAGTTCCCGTCTGCCGGTGATTGGGTAGGTTCATCGCACCCGTACGCACGGATGGTGCCAAGGGGATACTGTATTTTTCCCAACAAGCCAGATCGTCTCATTCAAGGCAGGCAAACTGGCGCAATCGATCTACTCACGTCATAATATGAGCAGCACGCTTTCTCCCCGTAAGTGCAAGGCATATTTCGCTCCAGGAGAACAGTGCAGTCGGATCCATTATATTCATCCGGGTACGTACCCTGATTATTGGTCCACAATATTACAGTAACAAGACCTTTTGTAACGCATTCATTTCATACCTTTCCAGCTCAAATTTGGCGCAAACATTCTACTGATAAAGTATAGGAAAACCATTTCATCTCATCGACTCGCGTTCAAAGCAGCTAGAAGTAAAGTCCTCTCGGGCCACTTCCATCGCCGAGCGCTTCAGTTCCAGCCTCATTGATGGGGTGCATCACACCCGTGCGCATAGTACCCTCCAGAGCCGTCTTCCTGTACATTTTCCGCGAGTCAGACATCTCATTCATGGACAAGCAAGCCGGCACGATGGATCTACTCACTTCACTGCTGGAGCAGCACGCCTCCTCAGGCTGCCCGCTAGGGCAACTTACATCATTCTTCCTGCAGTTGTATCCATCCTTACCCTGATGATCGATCCACAATGATCAGTGGATCCTTCAACAACGACGGACGGCAACTCGACCACTTACGTCTTCGGAATATGACTCGCAGCACATGAGATTGGATCCGCAGTCGCGGCTGGCTGCAGCGAAGGCGCCGACCGCGACGAACAGTATGATCAAAACTGGAGTAAGACGAACGAGCATTGTTACTTGAAGAACTGTTTGGGAAACGTTGTTCTTTGCATGCTATATAGCTGTTTTGGGGGCGGTACTAATAGCTAGGCTGGTCGGATCCCGCTGACGGCGGCTCATGGCATCACGTCTGATTACGTCTCGGCTAAGCTAGCCTGTTTGCATGAACTTTCAAGTTGGTCATACAAACCTGTTCATGCGGCGGAACACAAAGGAAAAGTAAAGGTACACTGTCCACAGGAGTGGCTCAGCCCCATGAACACTCTGTTTGATTTGCCCAGCCGCAAAGTACGATGAGCGTCTGCACAGTCACGATTTTGTTGCCGATCGGCGGACCAAATTTTGGGTGCGCCACCTCGCGGCTCGGCTAGCCCCAGCACGTAAAATAACAGATTGGTTGACGGCTACTTACATCCTCCACAACCAACCTACTGTCATGTACCAAAGTTCACCTGAACTTGAAATTTAATTTTGATGGTTGATCCCGACGAGATGGCAGCACAGACCATTAGGTACATGGATATCATTGAAGAGCATGGCAAGGTACTTCGAGATTACCCTTAGGCTGAGACCAAGCAGGCCCATCAAGCTCTTCTCGACCAGCAACGAGCGTCGCCACAGGGGACCAATTGGTCACGGCTTGGTGGCCCAGGAATTGACGTCCTACGCAGCCGAATGGAGGCCATCATCCAACGGCCTGCTGAAACTATTGTCGAGTGAGTCCTGGATTGGGTCTCCTCTACACTAATCTGAATAGTAACCTAGTCATCTGGAAATTATCTCGGCCGCGCATACTTTGATGCTTTTGCAACAACATATTATCTCTCGCTTGCCATTTTCTCGCTCTCAAGAGGTAGCAGAGCGAACTAATGCCTTGAGGTATTTGGTGATCTTTCACATTCTTCATCTAAACTAACGCAAGAAAGGGTCGAGCGGCGACGCAGAGATGCACCGTCTTCACATCACGAACACTTCAGACCCCCTGTTCCAAAGCCTTCCCCTCCAGCATTTCAGCGACCTTCCACTCGCAATAGTTCCAACCATATTCCGCTTACCAATGAAATGGTACAAGCCTTGGTTGCTCATCCCACCAAAGCAATGGGCAAAGTATTCTGCCTCTGTACAGGGGACACCGAGTCAGACTTTTATTACCACGTTGATGGTTTTGAGACTTCGTTCGATGGCAAACTGAATTTTCATGTGCGGTTGGAAGACATCAGGTTTGTTGCTAACCGCTGTTCACGTATAGCTGATACAAATGTGCTGTTCAGTAGTCCAGACATTTTCGACTCTGGTGAGTTCAGCAGGATGCTGGGAGACAGCGAAATGGTGGTGTCGGATTGAGACCTTTGTCGTAACTTGTACTAGTACTGTGTACAATACGATGCCTATCTTGCCAGTGTACAACTAGTCATTTCCAGAAAGATTCATACATGTTGATTCCAAGAGAAGAAATCGCACTCACATGAACTGGGTAGCAAAACGGCCGACGTGGCATTCATCATAATGTGCCTCGTGTTAGATACTTAGTACCTAGGTACCTACAGACATAGTTCTAGTCCTCTACTTCTTTCGGGACCATAAAAAATTTCCTAACCCGCAGAGGAAAACATCGGAGAGCCGACATGTTTTACGCTGCCTTTAGCACCATGATACATATTCGCCCTGGCCTGGTCACAGCTTGGGTGGCGATTGGGACGTCTTTGGTCAAAAATCGTGGACTCTCGATTCAAATTATCGGGGTGGGCTAGATGCATACGCGAAAGCACACATGTCAAAAGCCTTCATGAACTTCAAGACAGTGGCCCTCCTTCTACAACTCATGGCAGACAGCTTCATGGTAAGACTGGGGGGGTGCATGCCAGTGAATGTCGAAAGTCGGCATAAACTTCACCCGTCTCCCTCCAGCTGCATCGTTGTCGAATCATGTTCTGCAGCCTTCTTGTTATTATTGTACCTTCCATCCTGTGGTTAGCGACCCTTGGTGAGCAACATCCATCCACTCACGATGCTGGTTAGATCTCTCTCAGTCTGTCGAACTAATCTTGACCACTTTGGCCTCCTGTACTCCAAATTCTCCAGTGGCGCCAGTACTAGTGAGTGCTTCGATCGGGCTGGCCTATCAATCAACTTCGGTTGGTCTGACCACGATTCTGACCCTTGGTCGTCGGTTCGTCATGCCAGGAAGCCGTATCAGCGTGTTCACGCTTATCGAGTTCATGTTACCTACACGCTCGCTGGCATTACGTTCCTTGTATCAAACGGGGCTAGTAACAAATTAGCAACTGTGTTCTCGCCCATATGTCTTGATGACGGTGCGTTTGTCCGCTGGAGTTCGTAGATACCACCATATTGCCGCAGATGGTGGCCAAGCCATGACGAGAAGGCATGGCAGAGAGCCTCGGTCAAGCCTCTAGTATCGATTATCGCATTCCTCTGTAAAGGAACAACAATGGAGATACCGTCAAGGCCAGGACAACAAGGCATGAGTTGCAAAATTCTAGGATGTAGATCTTGCATCATGTAGGACGTTGACACATGCTTCCATACTTCCGACGATCTGCGTCCAATACCACGACACGTTGGGCTACGCACGACGCACCTGTTTACACGCTCCATTCGCCACATGATCAAGCCCAATCAATAATCCTTAGAAATCCTCCAGGTCTAAATCCACGTCCCGAACCACATCGCCCCATTCATCCAAATACCCGATCATCCGCGCACACTTGTTCCTCACGTCCTGCTCCGCGTCCTGCCCAAGCACGAGATACAAGGGCCACTCCCGCCCGCTCGCGCGTCCCTCCCCGCACACCACCTCGACAAGCGTGTGCATCGCCTTGGCAGGGTCGCCACGCTGCCTGCCCGCGGGTGTCATCCACTTGTGCGCGACTGACTCCCGCTTGGAGTCGTAGTCGGTCACGGGGCCCGGGATGCTGTCTCCGGCGTAGAAGGTGTTACGATAGATGCCTTCGGTGCGAAAGGCGCCGGGCTGGACGATGAGGACGCGGATGCCAAAGGACTTGAGTTCGACAGCTAGGGTTTCCGAGATGGCTGGGTGTGCAGAGGGGGGGGAGATAAAAGCAACAAAAAAGGAAATGGGAGGGTGAGCGAGTCGGCCAGGTTCGAGGTCGGGAAAGGGGCTTACCGTGTAACGCGGCCTTGGAGGATCCATAGAAAGCTGAGGGGAGACGTCAACACGTTAGCGTCAGGGGATAGATTACTTCGACGTACCCATGCCCTGTAGGAACGGTCGCGCGTTAGGCACTCCGTTCAACACTAGGAAAATAAGCGGAACACTGTTACCTGTATTTCCAACTTCCATCCGCTTCGGCTGCCCATCATGACGACTGTTCCGCTCTTTTCTATCGCAAAAGTCTCGTCAGGAAATAGAGGAGGACACTCGATCCCTCATAGCCAAAAAAAAACTCACGTTCACGCATGTAAGGCAAGACTGCCAAAGTCACGTCGAGCGTCCCGAACACGTTCGTATCGTACTGTTGCCGCATCAAGTCTGTGCTGCGACGCCACAAGCGCGAGCGAGCTCATAATATATATGCATACGTACGAGTCATACTCACCCGCCTTCCTCGACGAACGCCGACAACCCAACGCCGGCATTGTTCACGAGCACGTCAACCCGTCCCCATCCCGCCTCCCGAACGATCGTGTCGATGCGCTCCTTCACGCGCTCCGTCCCGACAGATATGTCGAGCTCCGCGCAGTACACGTTCGGGTTCGGGCCCGAGTTAGACTTTGACTGCTTCCGGTCGGGATCGGGATTACTACGTTCGTCGACGCTGATGCCAGCCTGATCCTCGTTCTCCGAGTCGAGAAAGTGGGTGATGCTTGCGAGCGTTTTGGCCGTCGCGATAACGCGGTCACCGCGGGCGAGCACGATGCTCACAAGTCGACGGCCGAAGCCGGATGACGTTCCTATGGGCAGTATGGGGGTGGTGGAACTCGGGGTCAGTCTATACAAAGGCCATCCGGTAGCAGGAGACGGGCACCTGTGATGAGCCATACTCTGGGAGATGGCATTTCAAAATTCAGCTGGGTACACTGCAGTGTTGGCAAAGGAGCACTAAATTGGCCGTGGGTTTCCATCCAATCAATTTCAGGTCCATGTGCCTTTTGCCATATAAATAGTGTGTACGGTCCGGCGGAGCCCAGATCACCAGGGAATATCGTTGGCAGGGAACGCCGGACAAGGTTCAAATTGTGCCACCACATAGATAAGAACAGCGTTCCATGTGAACACTGGAAGCTAGCTTTATGTAATGGGATAGAGGCTTAAGCGCCCATCATCGAAACACGTCAAGGTCATTGCGTTTGTATTTATTTCGTCGAAATGATCAGGGAAATTAACCGGTGATATTTCACAAGCTGAGTGAGTCAGGGGGCAAGACGATACAATGAGTATACTACCGGGGGCTCTTACCAGCCTTGCGCGCGCGCCTTTTCCGACCTATTACGGACCCAATAACCTTCCCGGATTTCAACGATTCTTCTTTGATCCCATCAGTTTTGACAGACTTTGCCTCGTTAGATGATAACCGTCGTCTCTTGGCAGGAGGCTCTTCCGCATCACTCGGAGCAGGCTTCCGCGCATGATGTGATTGGGACTGCGGAACGTGATCAAGAATTCCGCTCTTCATGAGCGCGTGACACACCGGTTTATCTTTTTGCGCGGCTCGGCGTCGTACCACTTGGATGTTCTCGACCGAAAACTCCACGATCAGGGTCACTTTGCCAGATATCGACGGGGCTTTTATCTCGTCCTTTATCCGTTTTATCCTAGCCTCGTCTGGGTTCTCTTTGCCTTGCTCCTTTGCAACGAGATTGACGAGCTCCTCTTTCCACCATCCCTTGAAAAGCGCACCGACCTCCGCATTGTTGTTAGCCCACCGTAGTACGCGCAGTGAATCAGCATGTGTGAGCATCTCGATAAAGCCGTAACCACGACTGCGCGTTTTCCCAGTGACAGGGTCCGCACGTTCCGGCTGGCGTACGATCTTTACCTGCTTGACACGCGAAGGTGGCTTGCGGTTCTTTGACTTGGTGCTATACTCTGCTTTGACAGCGTCCTCGTCTTCTTGGTCGACCTCAGCAGGCTCTGCAAGCTCATCGGTGCTAAGGCCTTCCCGGATGCCTTTCTTGACCTCCGCATTGAACATCTTAACGCTGTGGATCGCTAATCGCTTAAGGACACGCTCGGTAACGAACACCGGAATTTGACGTATACTGAGCCGTGTCTTGGAAACATAGAGAGACGGATTACTGCGGAGCATTGCCCGACGCGCGTTGAACGAGTTTGTGCGTTTCTCTAACTCGATCTGGGGAATTGTCTGCGCTGCAGGGGTGTTGGGAAAAATCACTAGGTTGATATCTTCAATTGAGGTTTAGTTAGGAAGGTGGGGTTAATGACTTGCCTCCTTCGCGTAAGAGGTATAGGTTCCGTTTGTCTGCCTTTTGTCGTCTCTTCTCGCCATCCTCTTCAAGTTTTGTAGCTTGTTCTCGGGTGACTGCGCGAACAACGTCTAGCGTCCGACCGTGTAGCACCAGATTTTTTGCTACTCCGGCGGACGGGTCGGGGGTGAGGATGGAAGGAAGCGAAAACGGGTTTTTGGCAGGCTGTAACTTTGAAATTAGATCTACACCTCGAAATCCTAGGTACACATGCTTACCTGCGTGTTAGTACCCATGGTCTCTGCACGCAAGATGTCGCTTTGTTCGATAACATTGTCCGCATCTCCCCTGTTCCAAAAACAGGCGAATCCAGTTCCCCGAGGACGGTCGGTTTCTGGATCGAGGGTAAGGCGGACATACCGAAGTGGGCCGAATGCGCGGAATCTGTCATGGTGTCTAGGTAGACTGCGCAGAGCAACAAGTGAAAGCATACAAATTTCGTACTTCATCTTGCGTAGCCGTGAAAGGAAGATTACGAATGAAAAGCGTGGTTCCGATATCGGTGTGGGGTAGTCGTGGTTTTGTAGGCGGTTCGTCGTCGTTGTCGTCATCCTGCTCGTCCTCTTCCCTTCCTCTTCCTCCTCATCCTGTTCCTGTTCTTCCTGTTCCCCATGCTCCCCCTGTTCCTCCTCCCCCTCCTCCCCAGTCTCATCTTCTGAGATTTTATCCAGTCTAACTTGCTCGTGGTCGCTGTCATTCTCCACGTCCCTCGTCTCCTTGCCTTCCGACTGGGAAAACAGTGAGTGACAGCAAGGCAGCAAGAGAAGCGATCACAAAATCACTTTTCTCTGCAGTCCTACTTGCTCGTGTTCAGTTCCATTCTCCACGTTCCTCGTCTCCTTGCCTGCCGACTGGTAAAACAGTGAGTGAAAGCGAGGCAGCAAAAGAGGCAACTACGAAATCACTTTTTTCTTAGCCCACTGGACCCGTATACTTCTGCCGCCAATAGTCATGCCATCTGCGGTGACGGACTTGAATACCGCCTGAGCGTCCTCCTTGGAAGAAAAGGAGACATATCCGATGCCCTTGGAGACACCAGACCCTTGCTTGAGGACAACGAACGCGAAGCGGACGGGAGCGAGATCGGAGAAAGCGGTTTCAAGATCGGTCGATGTCGCGTCATACGGTAGGTTGGACACGAAGAGCGTAGCTACACTTGACATTGAAGCAAAAAGTGTTGTGAGAAAATAGTGAGCGTCGCGGGCCCGATTTGGGAAGGTACCGAAGTTAGTATCTTCCTACTACAGGCTAAACTTGAAGGAGGCCGATTCCTGTTCGTAGCACCTCGCCTACCTACTGACGACGACAACGAAGAAAAAGAAAAAGAAAAAGAGGATGTAGCGAGTCGTACGCTCGCGCCCTCCCATGCCTAGACTCCCTCGGTCACTCAGTGAGGCTGGCAGTGCATCGCCCCCGCTAATTGTTACCGAAGAGCCCTGCTAACTCGCGCCTGGTTCGAGACCCCCGGAGCGGTCTCGACACAATACATCCGAGGTCGATCCTGAAGGGCTGTACGGGACATTTTAAGATACCTTGGTGACGAGGAAGATACAGAAATTGGCAGGACTTAGTCAATCAGCCCTACTCGCACAGGATGGCCATGCGTTGCGCTGGCGATTCTCAGATCTATCAACTTCTCAGCCACAATCAAGCCGACTTGGCCCGTGAGTGGTACATGAGCTCTCGCGCCCATCAGCTCAACTTTTATAATAGAACAGGAACCTACTAGTTGTAGTTGTAACCCCCCTTCCCTGGGAGCCTCTCTTACCTACTATTCTCCCAGTACGTGCAATGGATTCTGCTCTGCAAACCAACTTGGAGAACCTTCAGCTGACTAATTACACTTCTGGTACGCCCATTCATATATTCATATTTGAACGCACGCACATATCTCTGAGGAGGAGTCACAGTTGTGATCATCACTGCTATTGTCTATGATTATCGTAATTCCCTCTTCAATCCACATGTTCAACATTTGTTCTGATTTCAATATTTTCAGTCCTCACATTTTCGAGTGAGGTATTATGGCCCCATTTTATTCAAAACAAACCTTACCCTAACTGATGACCTCGGCAGATAGAATACATCTGGGTTCGGGAACAACATTTTTTTAAGACGGTAGTGTTTCTAATGTGAGTCTGTGACTCCAGAACAAACCTTGGACCCGGGTGTCCACGCTCTTCATTATCGTGCGTTTGAACCGCCCAGTGGCTATCACCGTGATAACACTTTACTCCAATGTTAAATCATTGTTACAATGTATATATCAGGTGCGATATTTCGGACTCTGTGGCTTTATGTGCGTTCAGGGTCGTTTCATGTCATCTATCCAATACTAATTCCGAGTCTCCCTTGGTTCATTAGAATCGAATCCTTCTGCATGTCCAGGACTCTCAGAGCCTGCGTTGGGATAACTGACTCATACATTTGAAAGTGGGGACCTCCTTTCTACCTGGTCCTGCAAAAGTGAGATTTTCCTCACTTCCTTCTTCACCGACCATTGACTCGTGACGATGACCTGCAGTTGTGAGTCTCCGTTATTGTTACTTGTACTTTGTCTGGAACTTCGTGCATCCATTGAACAGTTGTAAGCATTCTCTCTTTCGCATGTATGCCAGGTTGAGAGATAATTCCAAGGTGGGGTGCTCAATATCATCAGTACATGGGCAATTTTTGTGTATATTTGTGCTGCCGACTGTGAGTATTCTTCGCCTGGACAAAGTAGCGATGTATTACACTGATTATAGTTGTCATGATCCTACGCCTGTGGGCAATGTATAATCGATCAAAGATAATCCTCAGTATACTCCTCACTTCCTATGTCGGTGAAATCGTTCCGTCGACTATGTCGAGCATTATCTATAGTAATCCAAAGAGTTTCGTAGGTATGTAGAAGTTAGTGTCGATAAGTGATGTGCCATACTGATGCGACTTCACATAGTGAATGTCCATCAGATCTTGGATCTCTCATTCTGCTTGCTGGCTGAAAAATCTGACAGTTGGTATAAAGCGACCATCCTCTCTCAACTCCTGCATGCGGGAGTAATGTGCGCGCTGGTGGTCATCCAGTTTACGATCCACTTGGCTGAGATGTACAGGGCCACGAAACAGTGGCGACTCGGCCCATTTATTAACTTGCTGGTCATGGAAGGCGTGGCTTACTTTTTTGTGTATGTCCTCTTTGTCCACTCTAGCGCTGTAATATGGAAATGGGGCTAATGTGCACGTTCGGTCGCAGCATCCTGATGTGGAGTCTCTTCAACACTTTATATGACTTTCCAAAATTTTCAGCAGTGGATCCGCAGCAAAATGTAGTTCTGTTCCTTCTGGGATATGTTCCTATATCCACGCT
Organism: Leccinellum rugosiceps; assembly: GCA_038089755.1. NCBI lineage: Eukaryota > Fungi > Basidiomycota > Agaricomycetes > Boletales > Boletaceae > Leccinellum > Leccinellum rugosiceps. Next base: position 3,335 of record JBBPLL010000700.1, on the reverse strand, counting down.
TACCTCGCGATTCGTCTTGAGTATCCGGGAAATGTATGCCCGCAGTATTTACGGCAAAAGAGGGCATGGGATCGACGGGGGGTTGGCTTAACAGCTTTATCTAGCCACGGTGTGAGCCGTTCGTCGATCGTATTTGCGGAAGGCGGGGAAACAGAGGAGTTGGGGCAGGATAGTGAAGGTATATTGATGCGCAGGAGAACAGCGTAACTTGAACTTTGTCCGAATTAGAGCAGTGTGCTGATGTAGTCGATATTCGTATAAATATTGTAGCATTAATATTGTTCCTCGCTGATCACTAATAGCAAGTGCCATTTATTGTTATGTTGTCCAAAAGCGAGATTGAATCGGTCTGATTCGCCTCGTTTCCCCCTGTATATATTGCGCTGCGCGTCCAGATAGTGTCGTTGCACACCCCGAATACCAAGTATTATCATCAATGCGCGACTCAATATGGCGCCAACAATGCTCCGAGCTCGTCGCCGTCGCCGCCCCACCTACAATATGTATGCGTTCAATAGTATTGGGCCCTTATTTCAATCCCAGAGTCTCACCTCAATTGTCCTCCCCGTCAATCGTTCTGAGAACTCCAATCACTCGGCGTGATGCTCACGGTCGGCCACTGTCTGAGGGCCATTACTGGAGCACTACGCTGTCTGTCGGCCAGATATGCTGAAGACAAACCGATGGTATGCATCGGACACGAACCATTGAAGGCGGAAATTTAACCGTCGTCGTTCTTGTGCCTCCTCTTGCCAAGGTTGGTAGGTCCGTTTGCCGTAAGGGCCAGTCCGGACGACGTTGAATACGTAGGTTAGCATAAGGAGAAGATGCGGTATGTGCCCGGCGCTACAGGCGAGAGCAAGAGCGGAGGATATCTCAATCGACTGAACGGTGTGCGGTGGGTTATCGGGTTGGTTGCGGGGGCGTGCCATGGGTGAGGAGGTCAGAGGACCCATTTTGACGATAACAACAAACGCCATAGATGATTATTTGCGTGGTGTCTACCAAAGAACTTGTTTAGAAGGACGCTTCAATTTAGAAAGAAGCTAGGTCACCACTCGAGCGAATATTGTATCGCATAATTTGACCCTATTTTATGATCAAGCGGCTCGAACGGGTCATACGACGTACCAGCCATCGCAACATCGTGCGATCTGCACAGCTTTCCCCATGCTATGCATATACAAGCATAGCGGTAGCGCACCCACAAGCACTCGACTCGGTGTCAACAGTGGCGTTCGACTTCAAGTCCAACATGATTGCTAATGGCATCCCTACAGCCATCGGGAACACGTCTCCAACTCCAACTGCATCATTCTTCCGGAATAGAAAAGGAGATAGGAATGTGTACTGCTCATAGAGGACGATGTGTTCGGGCGTCGCTAAATCCGGAACTGTATAAGCATGTTTGCGATGGGACGTCAGTGCTGGGAGCGGAGCAAATCTGGAACGACCGGACGTGGTTGACAGGCGCATACCCACGGCGTGCAACCCGGTCGACGGGGAAGGGTCGTGCAGGGTCGCCAAGTCTCCAGGACAGAGTCGGCCACCATCGTCGACGCGATGGATGAGAACTTCGGGTGAAACCGCTCAGTAGGCACCGACGATTACTTTGGTTGTAAACCTAAGCTTGATGTCCTCTCTATCACAGTGGGTAGAGAATTAACCCCGTCTGTATGCCTGAGTTCCGTGACTAATTGTGGTTGCCTACCAATGAGGGGGATGGATCCAGAGCCCTGCCTCCGGGTGGGGTATCCATCTTTCACAAAATGAGTTAGTGATAACTCACAAAAGCATGATAAGCTTCAGTCGAGTCCACACTCAGTCATCAGGATTGGACCGTCCTTCGTCATGATGGGATCCAGTGACTATTTAGCATCATCAGTCCTTCCGAGGACCTTATGCCCGATCCATCTGCGTCCGCGTTAATGGTCAGATATTTATTGCGCCAAGTCGTCCGCCGTTGAACGAGACAATCTGACTTGCAGGAAATGTACAGCCGACTAAAGCTTTGAAGGGTAAAAGGAATACCGGGATGGATGATGGAGGTGGTGGGCACCGCGTTAAATTCGAGTAATGGCAGTATTGACTTGGAAGCTCACAGCGCACTCTGTTCTCACGGGAATTTCCGAGCTTCTGCTTGAACCACGCCAGGTTTGCCCTCATCGACGATGTACCGCTCCATCTCGATCCCAAAACGAGTCCCTTGTAGAGCCTTTGTCAAGCCAAGGACAGTGAGTAATTCGTCAGCAGTTTTATTTCTTTCCATCTCTTACCGCGACGACGACAGCGTCTGGCGAGCACCACCACCACCACTGCCTCGTCGTCGACACCGAACAAGTCGAAAAACGTCGTCACGAGACTCGTCTTTTATTCCGTCACTGCCGCCGGCACGTTCTACGTCGGTAGTACGTTCGTATCCTTGCACAACCAACAGTACCGCGACCTCTTCACGAAACACGCCCCCCTCGGCAACTTACTCGTCGAGTATGGTGAGCAGCACCACTGGGACGACATCACTGTGCAGCAGGTCGTCGTCGCCTCCGTGGATACCGCCAGAACTGCATATGCGTTTGTCCAGCGACAGCTCGGACAGGTGGTCCCACCGCACAAGAATGCAGACGCATCCAAGACTACTCAAGCTCAGACTCCCTCGTTAGATCAGCCATACGAGTCCAAGCCTGCCACGGAGAGCGAGAGAAAAAAGCCAATAGACGAGACTAAGTCCCGGGTCAAGGCGACCGCCGCAGAGCTCAAGACCACCGTGGAAAAGTCCAACGACCCGAAGCTTTCGCCCGAGGCGACCGCGAGGGCGACGGCTTTAGCAAAGCACAAGGCCGCTCAACTCGCGGACGAGGTGGACGATCTTATTCGCAAGGCCGAGGAGGCTTTGGCTAAGCCGATAGACACTACGTTGGACGCGACGATGCCCATGCCAGCCGCAAACGTCGAGATAATCGTCTTGTCAGAGAAGAAAACTGACGGAAACGTGTACGAAGCGCCTCTGCCCATCGGTTTCGAACCACCGCCTGGGTATTCCAAGCCCAAGCCTGTTCCCAAGCCTAAACCCGAACCACTTCCCTTGGTTGCCCCCGCCGTCTCGGGTGTCGCCATCTCGGAGCCCGTCATCTCGCATCTCGCAAACACCATAGACGACCTCGCGTCGTATCTGAACGCGAACCCTTCCGCGGCAGAAAAGGCCAAGGGTATTCTTGACGTCGCTTGGAACGACCTGACTGAGCTTTCCACGCGCTTCGACAAGATCAAAGAGGACGAAAAGCATGAACTCGAAGCTCAGCTCGATGAGCAAGCCCGCGAGTATAGCACCAAGCTGC